>APFE030503146.1:8785-20634 GCA_000404065.3 Pinus taeda | reverse complement strand
TTATTAATGAAGTCAAATACTTACCTGAAGAGTGACTAAGAGACGAGGACTGGGACCCAACAACTATAGATTATCCATAACTCATAAAGGACAAATAGAGAAGGATATGGGAAACCAAGGGGAAACCAGGACCAAGATCAAGCAAAAGAAAAGGAGGGAGGGAAGAAAACGACTAGGAAGAGAGGGTTGGGATCCAACAACTACTTATCTTCCATCTGTCCTCTCTATTGAGATTGTTCAGTCTTTTTTCAATCTAAATGGCTTCCCTAAATTTCCGGTGATGGAACTGCGAAACGTTAGAAATAACTCTCGCCTCCTCAATACAAACATGATGTTTAGTACTCTCCACATATTCAGGTAAACTAGAAGACTTGGTTCTCCTATGCTTGAGGTCAGTTGCATGCTCACTAATCCTTTGATTAATGGAGCAACCAGTCTCACCAACATAGGGGATCCCACAAGAACAAGGAATAATATATACACCTTTCATATCCTTAGGGTCGATAGGATCCTTCACAGATATGAGTGACTTACGAATGGTGTTGAGGGGTCTAAAGGTCGAGGGGACATTATACTTCCTAGAAATCCTAGCAATCTTATCAGTAATCCCCTGTACAAACCAAATATGGACACCTGGTACCCACTCTTTCGGTTCTCTTCTAGTTAAGGAATTTTTGGCAGCTTTGAGGAACGCTTTCTGACCCAAGTATTTACTATAACCATTCTCAACAAATACATTAAGGAGGTGGGATTTCTCCTTCTTGAAGCTCTTTTCATCAGAGATCCTAAGGGCAAGAATAGGAAGGGTGTTGAGAACACCCAACTTCTGAGCCGGGAAATGGTGGGAATCGGCATGAAGATACTACTCCATATGTGTTTTCTTTCGAAACACTTGGTGGGAGAGTGAGCCATCACTATTCTTAGAAATAAGAATAATAAGGAACGAGAGGCAACCATCAACTTCTTGCTCCTTGGTGAACTTAATGGCTGAGGATTGATTGTTGAGATGATCGAAGAAGAGATCTAACTCCTCTTGGCCATGAGACTAGATGACATTAGTGTCATCTACATATGTTTTCTGAAGCTTTGGTAGGAAGTGGGCTGCATTTAGAGGCTTGGATTCAAAATCCTCCATAAAAAGATTCGCTATGACCAGGCATGGGAGGAGCCCATGGAAACACCACAGGTTTTCTCAAAGAACTCCCCTTCAAAACTTAAGAAGGTAGAAGTGAGGCAGATCTCAACTAATCGAGCAATATCAGGATCTGTTAGGTGGTTGATCACCTCCATGGCTTCATTTATAGAATCTGTTTGCAGGATAAAGTTATAGTTACTAAGCTTGTTGATTTGGAGGTTTATGCATCTTTTAGAACAAACAATAGTACATCGTTATAGTTCATAATATCGCTATGATTTCTATTGATTTAAATTCCTGCACTTATTAATTCCTATAGAAGACAGATTCCCATACCCCTTATGTAGCATATAGTTTCCTGTACTTGTTAATGATTGATTTCTGGTACCAATTAAGGTTGTGCATTAGTTAATGTGTGAGAGAATTTATTTCATTGGTAAATTACTTTAAAGATCTTATTTATTCTTTAAGTTCACCGAATTTTTTATTATTATTTCCCAAATAGTTATAAGTAAGCTTTAAAACATCTAAGGATTGAGATTAGTTTGATTTAACTTACTTTGTTTTCCACTATACTAAAAAAGTAGATAGATTTCTTGTTCTTGGCACATATAGTGCATCATCTCTACTATTTATGATCCCTATTTGATACTCTGATGTTTGTTGGTATATTATGTACATAATTGTACCAACAACAATCTTCTCCCTCTTTTTGGGAGAAGCCTTGAGCCATTAACCTTACCTTGTATTTCTCGATGATACCATCAACTCCATGTTTGATATTGATTATCCACTTCGAGGTCACCACAGATTTCCCTTTTGGTCTTGGCACAACACCCCATACATCATTCCTCATAATCGATTCATATTATTTGGCCATAGAATCCTTCCAAACTTGTTCTTTCATGATTTCTTTAAATGTGGGAGGTTCATCTTGAATCATAGTGCTCATGGCTACAACATATCCCTTGTACATACATTTCCTCTACCTTTCTCTAAATGATCTTAAGATGGGAACATGTTTCTCGTCATCTTGTAAAGTGTCTCGAAGGAAAAGTGGAATCTTCCTAGTGGGAGGATCACATGGAGGATATTCTAAGGGATTTACGGGCTCCATGGGATCATCAATAAGATTTGTCTCAGATTCGGGCACAGAAGCACCATTCAAAATTTATGTATCATTATTCTTATCAGAAGGAGAAGGTGGAGGAAGGTCCCTTTCTTTTAAGAGGGAAGAATCTTCATCGATTGTTATATCACTAATAATATCAACCTTCCTTTGACTAGGAATATATATTCTAAAGCCTTGAAATTTTCACAATATCCAACAAACTTACATTTGCTTCTCATGGCTTCCAACTTGTTTCTTTTGTCCTTTGGCACATGAACGCATACAGGGAAGCCAAATATATCGAGATCGCTAATGTTAGGCTTGATAGATGTGAACATTTCTTCAGTGTTCTTGTTGTCCAATTCTTGATGAGGCATCCTATTTTGAACATAAATGGTAACATTTTTCACTTCTCCCCAAAGAAACTTTGGCAAATTTTGATCATGGAGCATGGCATGAGTGACCTCTACAATACACTGGCTCTTCCTTTCAACTACTCCATTTTGTCTAAGAGTATAAGGCATAGTTATTTCCTTCTTGATACCTTCATTCTTCTAAAATTCAATGAATTCATTTGAAGTGTACTCTCCACCATTGTCAGGCCTGAATATCTTAATTTTCTTCCCTATTTATTTTCCATCAAATCATTGAAGTCCTTGAACATTTCGAAGGCTTCATCCTTGTGCTTGAAATGATATATCCACATATTTTTTTAAAATTCATCAATTAAGGTGATATAACAGAGATGGCCAAAAAGAGAGTGTACAACCATTGGACCACCCAAGTCTAAATGAATGAGATGGAGGATATCATTTGTCTTGGTTTCACTAGATGGGAATGACAACCTTGTCTTCTTCCCATTGGCACACCCTAGACATGCTCCATCATGGTGGGCTTGAACCTTTGGAATTCTTGAGACAAATTTCTCCAATTACAAAAGAGCATGATAATGTTTAAGGGCCAATCTTCAGTGCCATAGATTGCTCAGATTATTAGTGTCATGGACTAGTGCTAGGAGTGGTCTTCTAGTAACCCTGTAGAGTCCTTCATATCTTGATCCCAATGTGAATGCATCTATGATAGGTGATCCAATAGGCCAACTAAGAACCTTTCCCTTGATAACCATCATCCCTTTGTCTTCTAAATCAGATATTGATACCAAATTCTTCTTTAACCCTGAAAGATACATCACATTATGGAGAAAAATTCATTCTCCTAAATTCAAATGAAATTTGACAGACCCAAAACATTTAATATCATGAGTGGATTTGTCTGCAAGAATTATTTTCAAATTTGACTCCCTCCCCACCAAATTAGAGAAACTTCCTTATAACCATAGAAATGATGAGTGGCCCCGCTATCAACCAACCAACTATACCACAAATCTGAAGGAGAGGAACTAGTAAGAGCGGAAATAATAATATATTCATATTATTCTCCAAAATTAGTTTCATACTTGGAGTATCTTGATTACTTATGAGGATAACGATCTTCTTCATGTTCACTTGGAGCATCTCTTCTTATTTTTTCATCTCTTGCATAGCAATCATTACTTTAGTCATCTCTTATTCTTCGATCATCAACCTTGTTGTTTCTTCTAGTGTTGTAGCATGCACCATTGTTCTTCTCGGGGAAATCTTGAGCATAATGATCGTTCTTATGACAATTTTAGCATTCAATGTGAGATGATGTTCTATCATTCCTTCTTTATGTATCTCAAGGTGTAAGCTTTCTTGAATTTGATGGGCTTCTTTTTCCTTTCTTCTTCCTATTTTGTATGATGAATGAAACGAGTTCTTCTTCATGTTTTTTAATCCTTCCTCCATATATCATCCTTGATTATTCTTGAGTAACCTTTCCAAAAATTTCATCAAATGATGGGAGGACACTATTGTAGCTTTTGGTAGTGATGAAGGTTTCCCAAATAGGAGGTAGACCTCTTATAGTTATGATCACCAATTCCCTGTGAGACACAGTTTCCCCAACTCTTTGGAATTGGTCTCTAAGGTCAAATATCCTCGTAATGTTGCATAGCACAGAATCTCCCTTGTTCAGTTTTGTGTCTTTGAGATTATCATTAGAGATGATTTCATTCAAATTGTTGACTTCATACATGTTAGCTATCTTATCATACATATCTTTAATCAGTTATAATTTTCTTTGCTTTTAACTCACCTTTCTTGTGCTTTTTTCTTGAAAGAAACAAAAGAATTCTCCAGAGGTTCAAGTAATTTTCCTCGAATGTTATCTAGAACATCATTGTTATCAGCTATGATCCCCAACTTGACTTTTCATGCAATAAAATTAGATGAGTCACCCAACATTTCATTTTCCTTGAAGAAGGAAGACATCTTTACTTGACTCGATTAGATCCTTCAACTTTCCAAATATGATTACTTCAATGCTTGTCTCCTTTTAGGCTTATCCTTCACTTTAGCTATGATCCCATGTTGATTTTTCTGATTGTTCTATGTTGATTCAATTACTTTAGCCCAATTCAATTCTTCAATTAGTAATTCTTCCAATTATTAACAATGTTTCCAATCATAAATAGTAATTGAAGATAGAAAAATAAATGCAATGACAAAGGAGACAATACCACAACCATAAGAGACACTTGATTGGTCAAATACCAGGGAAAAAAGCCCACTAGGGGGGAAACCCCTTCCAAATATTCTTCTTATTAGATTTTCATAAAATGTTTCAGTAGAGAGTACAATGAGCTCGATAAAAATCCATCCATAAAACATTTACCCAGTGAAAATCAGAAACATATTTCCATAATCACTATACAATAGAGAGAAACATTCTAGCCTTCATTCATCTGCAATCAATTGCGGTCAAGATTCAAAGCCTAGCTTATAGCCACAGTCACACTGCTCAAGTAGTCATGCGAGCGATTTTGGCTTCTTAGTCACTCCCTTAATCCCTGAAAGTGAGCGATTGTGGTCATATCAACCATGTATCAAGCGTGTGACCAAAATAAGAAACCCTAAAATCATGTGAGCCTCGAACCTATAATTTTGAACCTTGTGCGAGCTTCCTTTGTCATACTTGTGCAAACCAATCAATGAAAGAAGAGGATAAGAAGATGAATTATGATGATTTCCAAATGAGATTGAGGTCACTTGTATTTATAGGCTTACATGGTTATCCATTTGATGTTGAGGCCGACCTATTAAAATGTGCATGTGTGGGTACGTAAATTCAAAATCCAACTGATGCTTATCCAAATGAGGTGATCTATAGGTCGATTTTGGTCCTCTCAGAAAGGGGATTTCAATGCAATCATCATTTTCATCATATGAGCTAGCCAAGGTGGAATGTTACCCTAGTTTCACAATTTAACACCAAGATGGATCTTCATTCATGATATCATCAAGTTACAATGAATACATAAGAAATTCCAAAAAATAACATTCAAAACTCATGAAGGTCATTATGAATATTTGGTCATGCATTTTTGACTCACTAGTGCACGTTCCACATTTAAAGTTTTGATGAATTCCACTTTCAAACCCTTCCTTAGAAAATGTGTGTTGGTATTTTTTGATGATATACTAATCTACAACAAGCCTTGTAAAGATCATATTCAACATTGTTATAGGGTGCTCAAACTATTGGAGGAGAAACAATTGTATGCAAAACCCTCTAAATGTTCCTTTTGAGTATAGGAGGTGGAATATTTGGGTCATATTGTACCTCATGTGGGTGTTAAGGTAGACCCTAAAAAAATTAAAACCATCAAGGAATGGAAAATACTAACAACCTTAAGGCATATTTGAGGATTTCTAAGGTTGACAGGGTATTATCACAATTTTGTTAAGAGTTATGGGAAAATAGAAGCACATCTAATAATATTACTAAATAAATATTCATTTTCGCAGACTCCATAAGCGACTAAGGCCTTTGAACATCATAAATAGGCAATTTTTTGAGCTCTGGTCTTAGTTACATCAAAATCCACAAAAAAAATTGTTGTTGAATGTGATTCCTTAGGAAATTGCATTCGTGTTGTTTTAATGCATGAAGTAAGACTCATTTCTTTTGAAATTCATCCAATCAAGGAAAAGAATTTACACAAGACTATTTATGAGAAGGAAATGTTGGCAATACTAATGCCCTAAAGCAATGACACCTTTACCTAAAGGGAAGACACTTCAAGGTAAAAAAGGATCATGATAGCTTTAAATACTTCTTGGAACAAATATTATATTTAGAATATCAACAAAAACGGGTCAAAAATATGTTGGGTTATGACTTTGAAATCATCCAAAAAAAAGGTAAGAAAACTTTTGTTGCAGATGTAGTCTTGAGAAGGGATTAGGATGTAGAGGCATTTCTCTCTGTCATTTGTATTATCCAACTTGAGTGGATAATTGAAGCAAGGGATGAATGGAACAATGACTAAGAATTGTAGACACTCATTCAAAATTTTCATCAAGATCCAAATGCATATGATGCATTTATCTAGAAAAATGATTCACTGTGGTACAAAGATTGCTTATATCTATGTAAAAGATCCCAGCTCAAACAAATAGTTATTTTCGAATTGCACACCTCTCCTATAGGAGGGAACTCGAGCATTTTTAAAAACTCACCACAGGGTCATGAATGATTTCTTTTGGGATGGCCTTAAATTTGATGTTCAGAAGTTTGTGGTAGAATGTTTGGTTTTTCAACAAAATAAATTTGAGACAATTAAGACCCTGGGCCTTTTACAACCATTAGCCACTTCAGTTCAATGTTGGGAGGAGGTATCAATTTATGTTATCACAACTCTACCCAAGTCCAAAGGAAAAAGTGTCATCATGGTGGGCATATTCTCCCATGGTGATTTTGGATAAGTTTTTTGAGTCTGCATTTAGCTTCTCAGGCTTGACTACCACCTCAAAATAATATTGTTGAAACAATAATAACCACCTACAAATGCGCCCCCCAACACAGGCTTATTCACCAAGTATCTCAATGCCAAATGATCTATATATAACTTTAAATTTGTTCCCTAACATATAGTGCTAGTACTTTATAATGCATAAACCATGGTCAATCCTTCATGATCAATATCATTATAGTTTTCCTATAGTATTGATAAGTTTTTTTTGGTAAAGGAAATCAAGTAGCCCAAGTCTCCTCCTCCCAAATACTTAAAATG
The DNA here is from genome assembly GCA_000404065.3 of Pinus taeda. Taxonomy (NCBI): domain Eukaryota; kingdom Viridiplantae; phylum Streptophyta; class Pinopsida; order Pinales; family Pinaceae; genus Pinus; species Pinus taeda. The sequence goes on along the minus strand of APFE030503146.1, from coordinate 13,233 downwards.
GCTTCCTACTAGCAAAGGAAATCCGGTCGTCCAATTATCCTTCTCGTGGTTGCACTAAATTGGCTCCTAGAGCAATAGATGAAGCATCCACATGCACACGAAATTCCTTTTTCTAGTATGGAAAAATAAAAATTGGTGTGCTAAACATCATCTCCTTCAAGTTATCAAGGGCTTGCTGGCACTCTTTTATCCAATGAAATGATACATATTTCTTCAAAAATCTCTCGATAGGCGCGGTTATGTATGAATAGCCCTTAATGATTTTTTGATAATCACCAATATGACTCAAAATGGCATTTAATTGATTGCTAAGAAGAAGTGGGAGGAGGTAGATATATGATAATTGCAGCCTCATAAAGGTCCACCAACAACCCTTTCTTACAGAAAATGTGGTATAGTAAAGAGACAAAAGGAGAACAAAATATGTACTTATTCAAATTTAAAGAAATTTGCAATTGTTAACACCTATATAACATCAAATGCGATAACTCTATATGCTTATTTAAAAAGATTAATATGGTCCAGTCATTCGTGTACACCACTATGAACATATGTATAAATTACTTGAAACTCATTATCATGATCCAAGATAAAACTACTCAAGCATTCTTTAGGCTAGACAACATCATTGTGTATTGATAATATCCCCCCTCAATAGTAGAAGTACTTTTATGATGATCTTCTTTAGCAATCTAGATCTAGTGGTATCTAGAAAACCCATTAGTAAAATAATATGCCTCCTGACCATTGAAATGATCAATAACATCATCAGTAAACGGGGTGGGAAATGGATTATGCACATAGGCATCATTGATCTTCTTATATTAACACATATTTGGATGTATCTTGTCTTCTTGTTTTGTACAACCATAAGATGGATCCATTATGGCTCTTCTACATGTTCAATTATCCCTACCTCTAACATTCGATCAATTTTCTTCTTTACCTTCTGTTTATGGATTTGATTTAGTCTATATGGTCTTTTTTTGGTAGCCTTAGCAACTAGATTTAAAGGAACCTTCATTTTCCTAGTTCAACTGTTATTCCCTTCATCTCCACAAATGCATTGGGGAAAAATATTGATACTCTCTTATGAGGTTTTCTATCTTTTCCACTCTCTCATTATCCCAGTAATCCCACATCAGATCAATCTTTGGGTTATCTTTATTGCTAATATTTACTTTCTTCATTTTAATAAGATTTTAATAGTCTTCCTTCTCTAACTCAGGTCTAGATATGATGTGTTCTCCTTCAGCATTTGGAATGTGTAGGTTTGTTGGATCCTCATTTCCATAAATGTATTTTGCAACATTATAACATTCCATGAATTCTCATACCTGCTATAAATACTAATGTACAGGACACAGGGATGTTATCCTATGTCCAAGCCAACATTTTGATGAAAAAATATTCTTCTTCAAAACATTAATGGCTCAATCCAGTGCATCATTCTCATTTTTAAAACTAAACATGGAATGGAAACTCCTAAGTAATCTCCTCCCATTTTTTTTGCATCTATGCACCTCCAATTCAATATACTATTTCTTGAAAATAATAATAAGGTATGCATAAATCTATGAACCCGTTCCTCCTACAGTATATTCCTCCTATTCCATGTTGAACACAACTCTTCACATGGATTGCTAGAAAATCAAATCTAGTGTACTTGACCCCCCTAAACTCTTCTTTAGACACAAAATGTATACATATCAATTTCTTAGATTTCGACTAGGTATCCACAACAAGCTTATCTGTGGCCCACCATCACCCAAGAGTTTCTTTCAAAGTAACATCTATTAATTTTCAACTTCAAATACTTAGGTACCTTCTGCTCAAACTCTTGGAAAAAAGGCACAACTTCAATTAAACTATCATACTTGGGTGGATCTTGAACCTCAATCCCTATCCATCATATTAAATGAGTAACAAGTGCACACCTCCTAGTAGAGCTTTCATGTAATCAATTATACCAATTCTCCAGTCCTTCTTTTGAGCTCGATGCACCTAAACTAATATTGTGACAATTAAGTACACAATTCATAGTTCAGTTTACATAATACTCCCTTTTCATAATGATATTATAGATATTGTCTAATGGCTCTACATATAACTCCTCTTTAATAGGACCTACATATTTTTCACCTTCCCTTGGATTTATTGGTGCAATAACTCCAACATCACTAGATTCAAAGATCACCTAACTTGTATTCAAATTAATAGTAAGTTGATTGTAAAAGGCCCAATCAATAATTAATAGTGTTGGAGAAGGGTCAGTATCATTAATTATCTCAATTACCTCTAAATATGCCAGAATATTAACCCCATTGACATCCACCTCTACATTTGATAGTCTTCCAATATGGAATATCCCATACTAAGTTTCCAATTTGGTTGGATGGGGGACTAGGTCAACGTAGGGATTCCCATCATTTCCCGGGTCTTATTAGTAGATATATTCACATCAAACCATGAGATAAGAATGGTTTTACCCATAGTGTACTCTTGTTGGGAACGGGTTCCCCCAAGGACAGGTTTGGGGCTAAAATCCCACGTTTTAGGACAAATTTGTAATAAAGTTATAAAGTCTCCACATTTTGTGGTCGCGGAGCATAAAGGAGTCAAGATTCATAAAGGGTTGTCTGCCCTTATTTTGTAAAGTGTAAAGTCAGCTATAAAGATTCACAAATGGTTCATGGACCATGGGATTGTATAAAAAGGAGCTAAGTAAGTAAGCTCTAAGTAGTCAAGTAGTAGACAAGTTTTGGAGTCTTCGTAGAGAAGTCTAAGTGTTTTGGGTCTTAGCGTAGGTAGAGTCTCTGCAGCTGAGTGTGCAGAGGCCTGGGGTGTAATTCCGTAGCTGAGTGCTCGTACCCCTAGAGTTGTGTATGCAGGGTGGATAGAGTCTATATTAAATTGAATATATCAATAAAGAGAAGTATTCTGTGAATCCTATGTATTTATTTCCTATTACAGCATCTCATTATATTGTGTTTTAGGTTTAATTTACAATGTTTATTTGATGTGTGAATATATGTGATTATATTCGTTAATTGAATGCAATTAAGAATATCAGTTTACACAGCACTAACTATGATTGTTTAGAAAGATAGGTAAAACACTCAAGATAACTCAAGAACCTAGACAATACACTATCATAGGAACATGAAAGTACCTAGATCATAGGTTAAGGTTGTGCGAAGGTGAATTGTATAACTTCACGGAGGTACTGAAGAGAGGAATAAAGGGTTAGTATGACAGAGCCCTAAAGCTTAGTGACCTTCACGAAAGTAGGAACAAAGGGTATAAAATGACATCATAACCATCTTAGGGTGTGGAAACTTGGTTCTAACATCACCCCATACTGCTTCGGGTGAGACTTCGGTCCATGCTCTGTGGGTTAATGCCAAAAGGGCCAACAGCGTAGGCATTTGTTTAGCTAACTAACGTTGAACCTAGGTTAGGCCCCACAAAGTCAATAAATTGTTCCACTGCTGGTTGACAAAGGAACAATGGCTGGATAGGTACCTATATACAAAAAGCCACGAGATCTTTTTCTGTTCCTTTCTAGTTGAGTTATATGCATGGATCGCAAAGCTAGCAGATAGCCAAGGAAGGTGGAGACTTGATGGTCCTATTGTCTAGACCCCAGATCTAGTACAAAGACTGGAAGCCACTAAAGATAAGATTGCCCACATTGTTGATCATTGGCTTGATTGCATCATAGGAGGGTTCGTGACTGAATTCGCGATTGATACCTTGGTTAGTTACAACGAGGCGAAGCAACACTTTTTCAAAGGTCTGTGAGGTAAGTTATTGAAGTCTTTAAATACCTGGATTAAGATGTTATTGTGAGAAAAATGGGTTATCCAACTACCTTGATGTTCGAAGCTCAATGAAGTGGAAAGACTTATAGGAACGAAGGAAGAAAGGGTCATGAATATAGCCCACTAATCTCACCATTGTTGGGTGATAAAGAGGGAGTATCGTAGGCTTCTCTGAAAATTGCAGTTCAGTTAATAAGACAAGGATTCCCATGATTTCCACCTCCACAAACACCACCTCCAAATTCACCACCGTCACCTACGAATTCACCCATACCACTACCACCTCCACCACAATTCAACATGGAAAATTTGGTGAAGCTACCTTTGTTTAAATGCTTGGGAAGTGAGGACCCAGAAAAGTTTTGGTTCATCATGAAAGTAATATCGGAAGCTTAGGGTGTCATAAATGATCACATGAAGAAGGCGACATTGGTTAGCACTTTTTAGGATCTCGTGCTAACTTGGTACATCAAGTACTCTAATGATAACCCAAACACTGGGTTGGTAGAGTTCTAGACCACGCTATGTAAAGAATTCAATAGGCCTAAATCTGAGGCACAGTCGATTGTGGGGCTCAATGAAATCATGATGAAACTAGGTGAGACACCTTGGGAATTGGATCAA
>APFE030503142.1:12259-27769 GCA_000404065.3 Pinus taeda | reverse complement strand
AAGCAAACAGAGATACCTAGGAGAGATTTCTTGTGAGAAACCATTTTGAAGAAGCAGGAGAAACCACTGTGCCTAGAAAGAGTAGAAGAAAAAGAAAAGAGGCTACCCCTGAAACTGTTGTCCAAGAGGAAACTGTCCAAGAACAGATTGAAGAAGAAACTGATGTACATCATTCTGAACATGAAATTGATCTTGAGCCTGCTGTGGACATTGATCAAACAGCTCAAGGAGTCATCACAGAAACCCTTTCAGAACTTGCCAAAGAAGTTTCTCAAAAGAGAATAGAGAGAAGGAAGAAACAAAAGAAAGATAAAAGCAAAGTTGTAGTCCAAGAAACCTACCTCACTCCTGAGAATTCTAGTGAGGAAGACACTCAGCCCTTAGCTCAAAGAATGGCCAAACTCCATGAAACTGCCCTTTCCAAAAAGGTGGAAAAACAAAAGCAAAAGGTACAAAAAGAAAAACAGAGCACTACCACTGTGAGAAGGAGTAGAAGGATACAAGATAAAGTAGGGGCCGCAAAAGGTAAAAAGTCACTCATCATTGACTTGAGCACACCTGAAAAGGTTGCTACAAGTCCTCCACATGCTGAGTATGTTGAGACTAGTCCTCCACGTGAGGAGAGTCCTTTTGAGCATGAACCTGAGCATGAACATGGATCTGAATTTGAGTATGAACCGAGTCCGAAGAAGTCACCTGAGGTTGACCCGGATCAGCAGAAAGTTTATAATTATTTGGAGACGTTGGAGCAGGCAGTTGCTGGCCCAAGCAATGTTCAACCTTTGGAGCAACAAGTTCACTCATTAAAAAAGGAAATTTTTGAGATTGAGGTTCTAAATTGCCATATCATGCAAGAAAATGAAAAATTGAAAGAGCAAGCTAAAATGGATAAGATGATCCAAGATAACACCATGCTTCATATGGGTCTGTGGCAAAAGGAAAACAAAAAGCTCAAGAAAAGATGCAGGAAATTAAACAGAGCTTTGATCAATTTAAAATTCAGATGTCTGATGGAAAGACCAAGAATCAATGTGGCCACACAGAGGAAGAAGAGGAGATTAGATGTCTTGGCAGAGGCATCACAACAGGTTGATTAAGCAGTGTTTTTGCATGAGGACATGCAATGCCCTCGTAGTGGGGGTATGTAGAGCCTCTAACTTACACCTCATCATCCACTATTACCTACTGTTTTTCATCACTTACCTCTCCCTTTTGCCTCATTTTCAATGTAAAACCACCCAGATCATTACATTAGTTGTCATTAAGCATGATCAAGTGACCTTTGCTAATGTGTGACTGTTTTGTTTAGATTTTGACATATTTATAGGCATTCCGCAGCCATCTGCTGATTCCGCAGCCATTTGATGATCCCGCAGCCTTTTTGTTAATCTCAAGGTTCCACGTGTCATTTTGCCAAATGAGCCACATGGGCACTTAGGAATCAAGGTGCTCGAGGTTCCTGTGCTATTTGTTCAGCCATCCACGTCATCTGTACCTCCGGTTAACAAGGGTCAAGTTACGGTCAACAAAGGCAGCTTAACGGTGATGCGTAAGCTGTTGGGTCACGTCAGTTCAAACGGTGACTTGTCCGTGTTACGCGGGTTGTGGGGGACATAATCCAACTCTGGATTCAATGCCCATAACGACCAGAACCTCCAGCTCATCCACGCAGGCTTATGACGTGTTATTGAACCTTAATTACGCATGACAGTTAGTTTATTTTTCAGTTTTAGCTGTACGCATTAGGATATCTTTCAGATGCCTATAAAAACTTGTGTCTGCATACACTTATGTTACTTTTTAGTTGCTGTGTTTTATGAACTTGTTATAATTTTAGTGCATTCCCAGACTTTGTTTTAATAGTGCTGTTCTAGCACTCTTGACTGTAATTTTCTGCACATGGAGTAATAGAAACAGTGCTGTTCTGATGTTTTCAATACCTTGAGTCTTCTGTGGGTTATATGAATGGAGGGCCCCTGTTCATGTTAGCCTTGTATAGTATTTTATGTTTAGCATTTCCTTATTTTCATTCAGCATTTCCTTTTCTTGATACATGTACAGCGTACTTTACTTTCATGTTATTTCATTTCCAGCCTTTATTTTAAGCTGATCAGCATTGTTCTTTTTCAGGTTTTTAAACCCGGGATTGCTTGTGTTTATGTATTTGCTTTATGTCTAGTGGTAGTTTCAGTTGACAGATTCATAGTTGCTGCCTTTACTTTATTTTCATAGCTGATTTTTTAGTTTTATTTCTCAAATCTGTCTGCTAACATATGAATGGTCTCTTTATCATAAATTGTTTATCTTTTGAGATCAAAATACTAATAACTTGCAGCTGACTTTGGGTACTTTTTTAGACTACTCTTTAACTACTTTCTAATCGTGATTTACACATATGTGTTAGAGGCAGAGAGTTAGAAAGAGCAAAACATTATAACTAGTCTTTAAAGTAGATTTTTCTCATTCTTTATCATTTCTTAGACTTATCTTTAGCTACTTCCTAATCGTGTCTTACACAGTACTATGTGTTAGAGGCAAAGAGTTAGGAAGAGATAAACATTATCATTGGTCTTTTAAGTGAATTTTCTTACCTTTTTATTTGCAGCAGCATGAATTGGTTGTCTAATGCCATTAGAAAGTGTTCTTTGCTTTTCAGTTCATTTTAATTCAATTTTATTTCCTTCAAGTTTTTTTTCCCTTTTCAGCAAGTAGTTTAGAAACCACTAATCACACACCTTCACTCATCTAGAATTCACCTTACACACACCATCACTCATCTGTTTATAACTACACCATTCCATCTTAGGAAGATAAATTAACCATAAACAACACCCCAAACGAAAAAAAGCTCTAAGAGGTTGCTTAAGTACATATAGTACACCTTCACTTCATCAGCTTACGAGCCCCAGGTTGACAATTAATGACATTAATTTAGGAACACTAAATTGACTAAACAGGACTCTTACTCCAAATGTTCTGAGGTCTAGTTGGGATTTCTTACCAAGGAGATCCCCTAACATGTTGGCGGGTCCATCACTGTCAACACAATGTTTTCTAGGTACAAAGAAAGGAAATCCTTAGAGGGTTTCTTAAAATATTGGTCGTTCAATCATTTGGATGTAGATAGACACTCTAGAGGTCTCATCTCTTAATGGAGAGCTAATTACACTGTAATTTTTTCTTCTCTTCTACATTTAGCAATTCTCCTGAAATAAAAAATTAAAGATCTTGATTTTGATATTTTAGTATTAAAATTTTATGGGCTCTATTCTAATTTCACGTCGTCTTGGGAATATTTCATCTAAATAGGAGCCCTAACAAATTCTCACTCAATAGTGGGTGATGAATTAAACTTCACCATTTCTCTTTGGGAAGTTCAAGGTCCAAATCCATGATTGGATCCTCAAAGTGCCTTCTTTCAAGATTTGTTTTTCAAATCATAGTTTAATTAACAATTAGCCTATTAATCTTTTTCCAACATGGAGAAATTATTGATTTGATGGCAGAAAAATAGCAAAGTTCCTCGATAGATTTCTCATCATGGAGGAGCTATGGAATGTTGTCTATGCTTTCAAATCATTAGTCAAAATGGGGGGAATTTTTTTGTCATAAGCATGTACTTCTCTATACCAGTCCCAAGGGAAAAACCAATTTGTACCCATTTTGTTTCAATCCATCATGGTTACATGAGGAGGACTATCACACTCTTATTTATACTTTGTGGATCCATTTGATTTCTCAGGAGGACTCTTCATTCATGACATAAATCATGGAGAACATCCATACCATCAAGAGGGTTTCTTGCACCTAAGATAAAGAGAATCAAGTGAAATTGGTCAAGGAATTGGTGAAGGTCAATGGGAATCTCTTAAAAATTCATTTAACATTAGACTCTAGGATGATCTATTCAACCTCTCTTCTGGAGTTATGCTCCCTTAAAGAAAGAAGACATACACTTTTTCTATTGGAAGAAGGGAGTTGGCATCTTAAGAGTTGAGTAGTCTCGATTGAATCATAAGATAACAAAAAAATCATTTCATCATTTTTCTAACTACAAAAACTAAATGAACACAATATGGGAGATAAAATTTGAGGATGGTTGCTCTCTACACTCCTTTGAGGGGAAAGTAAAGGTGGGAATGTGTTACTTCCATTCACTCTTTTAGGCACCGCCATGTTGTATCCAAGGCATTCTTCAAGAGGTTTCTATCTTCACCTCCTTTATTACTAAGGAAATGAATTCCTCTCTGATTGAGAATGTTTTAGAATCTAAGCACCTTGCTTCTCTGCAAAAAATGCAAAAATAAAAAAGCCCTGGACTAGACGGTTTTCTAATGGAATTCTATGACATTTTAGAGAATGATTTACTCAAAGTTGTTTAGGAATCAAAGGAACATGACATTGTCTTAGGCTCAATCAATGCAACATTCCTATGTCTTATCCCTAAGACACAATAAGGTACATCATTTGTTGACTACCACCATATAGCTTGTTGTAATGTTTTATACAAGTTCATATCCAAGATCATTGCTATAAGGCTTAATCGTATCTTGAGCTTATTTATCTCACAAGAACAATTCAATTTCCTCTAGAATCAAAATGTTTTGGATGTTTTCACTATCACATAAGAGGTGATGCATTATATACAATTTTCCAAATGCAGTGCAATTTTCCTCAAATTGGACCTTTCAAAATCTTCTAACAAGGTGGATTGGACTTTTATCAAGATCCTCCTCATTCATATGGGTATGTCTCTTATTAATATTAATTGGATAATGGGATGTATTCAATATGTTTCCTTCGCAACCCTCATCCATGATGCTCCATCCAAATTCTTCACAGCTTCTAAAGGGATTTTACAAGGATGCCCCCTCTCTCCATTACTCTTTCTATTGGTCATTTAATTTCTCAAAAAACTCATGGAGATTAATAAATCCATAGGTAATATTAAATGTATATTTTTCTCTGAAGTTGTTCAAGTGTCTTACCTTATTTTTGTAAAAAATGTTCTCATATGCCTACAAGGTACACAAAGGGACATTTATGTACTAAAAATATTTTGTGTTATGTTTTGTAAGTCTATTGGGATGTTAATTAATGCTTAAAAAATTTCTTTGATTTACCATGAAACCTTGGCTCATCTTGGTCACTAGCTATTAATACTTTCTAATTTATTATCAAGTCAATGGAAGAGGGATGTTGGGTTCTATTTAAAATCAAAAAAGTATAGAAAGGTAGATTGGCTTTGGATCATTAAGAAATTCAAAGCCTATATTTCAATTTGGACACATCATCTTCTTTCTCGTGGTGGCTGCTTCATACTCTTAAAATTTGTGTTAGAAATAATTGTTGTTTACTACCATTCCATAGCCTATGTTCCTAAAGGAATACTTAATTGCATTAAAAAAATTAGTTACAACTTCCTATGGATAGGAGATAGAACAAATCTAGGCATGGATCTTGTAAAGTAGTCTATGCTTGCTGCACCAAAAGAACTCAGACGTTGGGCTCTCAAGAAACCTTTTATTTTTTCCAAGGGCCTGACTAGTAGGAACTTGTGGAGGCTTTTAACAAGTAATTCTCTCTAGACGCAAGTAAAAATAATCAAATATTTTAATGGGATTACTATCATAAAATGTATTCTCCTTCACAACAAATATTTAAAATGGTGTTATTTCCACATATTGGGAACTGACTAGATTGGAAACTTGATGATAGATTGCAACTTCAGATCAACAAAGATCCATGGTTTAGTGTTGGAAACAACTATGTTCTATTTCCCCATTTACTAAAGAGGCTGGAGGCAACCAACATATTTCATTTATTAGACACTTCACTACAAAATCCATAACTCTGAGGCATAGAAGGTTGTAAATCAACCCATCTCTTAGGATCAGAAGGGGAACAAGTAGTGGAATGGTATTGTTAAGTCCCTATACTACTCGTGTAACCCCTTATTGTTATTAGTACAACACTATTATTATATTGTTGTGCCCATGTAGTCCCCATATTGTTATTAGTGTGCCCCATAGAAGCCCACTAATGTTATTATTGTTCCCTTACATTATTATTGTTATGTCGACTTTGATTATATTATGACCCCTTAGACTCCTATATATAGAAAGGAGGTCTTGTCATTTGTATCATCCAAGAATTGTTCATTTGTGTAATGTAAAGGAGGTTGCCCCCTCGAAGAGGCTGAATTTGAAGGCGTTCATCTATATTTTCTATCTTTTCGTGAGCTGGTTTCATAACATTTGGTATTAGAGCTTTGGATTCTAGGGTTTCGCTGCTCCAATACAGGACAACGAGACATTGTTGCTATAACTTCTTTTATGCTATGTTTTAGAATCTACAAAAAAAACCCATTTGAGAAAAAATTGTGCTAAATCTCGCGTTCGAATTTCAGATTTTGTATCGCTATATTTTCGGATATATGATCTGTGGAAGTTAGTGTTTTCGCAAGCTCCAGAATTTCATTTAAAATAGGTCATCATGAAATTTTCGCTATAACTTTTTCGTTACGAAGTTTCTGAAGCTAAAGAAAAAACCCATTTGAGATGAAATTGGTCTGAAGCTCGGGTCCAAATTTCAGATCTTGTCTCATTACATTTTCGGATATATGATTTGAGGAAGTTAGGGCTTTTGCAAACTCTCGAAGTACATCCTAAAAGGTGACCTTTGAAAAATCGTAATAACTTTCTCTCTGAGCATCAGATTGAAATTTCGTAAGAAGTTAGAAAAAGAGAATGAATTTCTTTTTGTTTGGGTATAATTTTTAGAACTTAAGGTTGAAACAGTGACACGTGGAACATCATGCAAGTTCACTCTATTGAACTAGTATATAATTAGGTTATCACGGGAGATTGGGAATAAATCTTTCTTCGAGAATCCAATTGCAATAAGACTTGTGGAGTTAAAAAGAGGATTCAGAGGACTATTATAGGCTGAAATTTCAGAACTTAAAGATCCAAAATTACATAGTTAGTCGTTTCAAGATCGGGCTCCTAAAATCAAGAAAAAACGAGACGAGGAAGTTTGATAGCAAGGATCTGGTAAATTGGATATTACAAATGGAAAAATATTTTGATCTACATAGTGTACCATTGTTACAAAAAGTACGTATTGCATCTAATTTGAAAAGTATGTTTGCCACTGAAATAACATTGCTCTCTAATTTGATTAACAAGTGGCAGAGGCTAATGTCTATTGTCAAAAATTCATAAAACCAAGATTTGATAATACCTTGGTTGATCGTCATTCTTAAAGTTGAAATGTAGTTTTGTCAATATGGTGTTCGAAGGATTGTGTGGAAATGTTTATGATTTAAGAGGTTGGTTCCAGCTAACGCAATTAAATGAATTATCAATGCGATATGCATATGCCTATTTTTGAGATGTTGATATGAGGCGACAATATGATATTTATGGTGCACTGATGATAGGACTGGCCATCAGCATGTAAGGTAAGACATGGGTTATTATGTGGCTTCCAATTGTTATGTGAAGGATTGAAATATGTTGAATTCCACTATGTCACTATTGCTAGCTGTGATTTACATTGAATAAAATGATCATGGGCATATACCAAATCCAACCTATGATGCCGGTTTCGAGTGCCATTTTCTCCATCCGAGGTTTCGTATTAATGGAATATCTAGCCACTTCTCCTTTCGTCGACACAATATATCACTCATTTAAGTGCTTACAATCCTACATCCAACAACAATTCAAACTCTTCCTCTCGATTGCCGAACTTTTCTTATGTGGCGCATCTATATTTGCAGTCACCAGAGCTAGGCGCTGATGTGGAATTCTACGTGACATTTATGTGGTGATTTTTCTCATAACACAAATTTTTTATTTGGAAATCCTTACAACTTCTTTTATTCCATAATTTTCTCTCTACTATGCCTTGAGCCTTGCTCATACCATGCCACTTTACTCTGCCCTCGGACTTTCAAAGGGTTTGGTAATGTTTGGTTTTTCATTTTTTAGTTGTTCCTTTGCATATTACGTGAACAACTGCTAGAGGCCGAGGAGAAAAGGGGAAATTCTTTGACTACACTGTAACTATTCTTTAGCACGCTAAACTATCTGGTATACCTGAAGAGGGATAATTTACTCCAGTGGTTAATGAAGTTACATTGAGTTTTTAATGCCTACTACGTGTTTTTCCTTTGTGTTTGTTCTTTAATTGATATATAATGTCTCAAAACTTCTTTGAAATCATTCCTTTGAAGTTGAAGTCCCTTCTTTGTTTTTTCAAGAACATCTCGAAGCTAAAACTTCTTTTTATTTGAATTTTTTGTTTTTCATCCCCGCATGAAGCTAATTTTTGCATGAAAAGGAAAATAACTCTATGAGGCCCTTACATGGTTTGTCTTGCTCTGCATATTTCCCTACTTACTATTTTGGTGCCACTCTTTCCCTACTTACTATTTTGGTGCCACACAGTGCGAGCCCTTTGAGACTTAAGTCTCGGGCACAAAAGCACTATGCCTTTCTGAGTTTCATTAGTCCTTTACGTCTCACGACAAATTTCATCATTACAATTGCTTTTAGCGTTTAAGCAGAGCCAAAATACCCCTTTTCAAGCTATTTTTATATGCTCCCTGCTCAAACCTGTAATCTCTTTGTCCATAATCTTGGTTAAAAAATTGAGATTATCTTTTGTGTGACATATATTTCGAGGGTTATTGGTAAACACGAATATTTGTTATTTGTTATTTGCAAAGACGTTCAACGTGGAAACACTAGTTTTCGATATCGATTTTTCAAGAAGGATGTTCATATATTCAATATTATTATTTAAATTTTCGGATTGTTATCTAACGTCAATCTGTATACACTATTTATCTTTCGCACCAGACTTAAAATAAATCACTGTGATGTGAATTATCTCCTCATCAAATCACATAAATCAAAAGTGGGAGCCCTTGAGACCGAAAGGATTCATGCACAAAACCACAATGATTTCATCAATACAACGACGTTGAATTGATGTTTTCTTTCGTGTACATGACAAAACAAGTTTTTGATATCCGTAGTTCAGTCCCTAATGTTCATGATTTTGTTTATGAGCCCATGTTTATCTTATTTCATTCGTTATAACACAAATATTTGATGGTTTGCATGTCTTCATTCAAAGGGATTGATACGATTTAATAAACCCAACCCTTCGTATCTTACATACACAGCGACATTGTCCCCAAGGGGTTTCACATTACATGTTTGCACAACTACAACTATACAATATAAATGGACATTGGTCAAGTATAGAGTGGCTATTACATCCAGTCATTTCTTGGTTTGCTAATACACCATACCATCGATACCATTTGCTAGAACTCTGTAATGATTACAGAAGAGCCCTCTATTTTATATCCAGTCATTCTTCTCATTCTGAAATTCGAAGAGGTGCCTAAAATATTTTTCGATATCTTCACAATGTCAATCATCTTATGTGCAAACTTTTCTTCGTTGATTTTACATTAGTTCCAGTGATACATCAAACAATTATTCCTTGGTTTCCTAATTATTTTTGTTAAAAAAATACTCATGTAATAGTAAATTTGTTGATACTGGAATATTTTATCATCATGACCTATAAGTAACTTGATGTTTATATTTACAATCTGAACTTTTATAATAGAAACAAGGGCCGGGGAAGAAATCACATAGTTAGGGGAATAAGGAGAGAAAAAAGGCATAGGGTTTCTGTTTATTTTGCTGGAGATTAAGACGAACTAAGGCACCTGGTCTAAATTAGCATTGTAAAAATAACTGGCCAATCTATTGCTCAGTGTTTGCATCCTTCCATCCAAAATAGGCTAGGTATTAATATCCCAATGTCGCCTCACATCTTTGCATCACTTGTAGTCCCTACTAATGATAGTTGGAAAAATGTCTTCTAGGCACAACACTTACATTCTACTTAAGGTTGAATAACATTTTTGTTGCATCCTCCTCCCCCTCTTGAGGAAATTGTATCACATCAATCACGTCATCCAGAGTCTGCTGCTTCATGTGTGTTTCCCACTCCACAATTAGCAACTCAACCTTTTAAACTTGCTGCTCAATCTTCTAAACATACTGCTATCCATGCTCAACCAACTTCGTAGTCTTCCAAGCATGCCATCGATCCTCATAAACCCACTGCCAGTGATGAAAATAAAAAGGCTCGAGTCACTAAATCAAACTCCTCTTATGGTTCATTTCACTCTATCACATCCATCCCTGCCAGTAAGAGCAACACGCTGAAAGTTCTCCTTCTCACATTCCATAATGGAAATTTATAGCTATCTTCAATTTGAGTTCTATTTATGAATGATCATGCTTCGTTTTTGCTACAATTTAGTTTATTTCCTTGGAACTTATTTACAACATGATTATAGACTTGCGACATATTTTGTATATACATGTAGATAGTTGAACAAAACTCTTGTCTGATGGAATTTTATATAAATATGATAAATGTTTTTGAGGATGCATTTATTTACTGATTATCACAAGGCATAATTATGGAGAGACAAGGGTATTCTGGGAGGCACAAGGAACTTGTATGTTACTGTTTGATGACGTTTATTTCAGTGTGCATATGCATAGATGATGCTGACCTTTTATGGAGGCATAGAGGCTATTTTTTCTTATACATATTTTAAGGCAACATGATTAATTTATTTTGAGATTATATGGCATGCATGATGACCATATTGTTAATGGTTAAAATTTTATGTCGGGGAGTCACGTTAAATGACTTGTATTATGGAATAATAGGATCCCACATATTAAGAAATTTAAATATGAGAAATTTAAATATAATAATTCATAAGGTTAATTTTTTTAATTTTCCCTTTAAAACTCCCACTCTCGAATTCTAATCAAAACTTGATTAGAGGATATACTATAATAAATTACCAAAGTGGTTCAATTGTCTAACCAATTTGAGGAAGCATAAAAGAGAGAGGGAGATATGAAGGAAGAGAGAGAATTTTGCAATGAGAGGTATGCATTAAGTCTTAGTTTTCATTCCTTTCTTCTGATTCTTATATTATATGAGCTACAAGATGCTGAACCAAAACATGGCAGGAGATCATTTTCAAAGGGAAGATATAGTCAATGAGAAACTCACTCATCCTTTGGATATACCATTTTAGGTAACTTTCTTTTTTGTCATTTCATTTGTTGTTTGAAGGTTTGTTTTTTCACTTAACTAGTGTTAACATCCTTTACTCTTAAATAGAAAGAAGTTGTTTGCTATTGTATCAAATCAACTAAAGGTGTTTAAAGGATGTATGATCATTTATTTTTCTTTCCAGAACTTCTATATATGATTATTTTACATTGCACATGTTTATAATATGATTTGGTCAATGATTCTTTGCAAGAATAAGCCTTTTGAATCTATTGTACTCATAGACATTCCATTAATAAATCACCCTTAGTTTTCTCTATATTTAGTTGTGTACACTTCTGGCATAATTTCATATTTTATTAGTAGTCAATACTCTTTAATTTACAATTTTAACTCAATTGAGGCTCTACAGTTGTTTGAGGCCAGAAAGCCTTAGATCACTAATTAGTTTATTGCTTTTAATGTTTGAATTTTAATTTTTGTTCACTTATTTTTAATGTGCATATTTACATTCCAATTTTTTTAATGAAATTTTAGGCATTTAACTTTGTAAATATTAAGTTCACTTTTCTGTTTAAATATTTTTTAAATAATATTCTTAGATCACTAAAACTTGAAAATTCTTTTAAAAATCAGTCATAACATTAGGTAATAAATTTTTGAAAATCAGTCATAACATTAGGTAATAAATTTTTGGGCACACTTGTCCCATTATCTTGACAGCCGTAGTGATATTTGAGGGATTGGTTGAGAGAAGCATACAAACTTCTCCTTTATCAACAAACGCTCCTCTTAAATCCAAATTATCCACTTGGCTAGTATCAAAAATAAATTTCTTATCTGAGAAGTCCTCTCCTTTCCAGGATAGCAATGCCCCAACAAATTTCCATTATGTAAATATCACGATGAGAAAACACTTCACCTCTTTGTCAAATGTTCCTTCATGTTTTAGGTATATACTTTCATATAGCCTAAATTCTCTCATAAAGCTCACTGGATCTCCCCATCTCTTGTTAGAAACATAAGGAAACAGATTTTGGACAAACCAATGTATGATTAACCAAGATTTACTTGCATTTTAACTGACACCATATGGTGAGCTCGTAACACAATATTATTCAAAAATAAAGAAATCAATCTTGATTTGTCTCCCTATAAAATCATTGTACTTGGTAAGGGTTTTAATTGCAAACAAAAAACTTGATGCAGGAGCATCCATCTCTGAGGAGACTTAAAAGGCTGACAGTCTCATGAAGAACTCAGAACAAATTGTCGTTTATTTTAACTGGACAAGTGTTAGGCTTGTCGGTAATGTGACTTTACTTTTACTTAGTTTATTTTGTTTATCTGTCTGTAGGTTGAGAGAACTTAGGAGTTGTAGGGGAACACTGTTGCAGTTATTTAGTAAACTGATAACAGGACAAAATAATTAATTAGTTCTTTACAAGTTACAGTAGTTAGAATTAGTTTCAGAACTGACAAAAACAGTTGTTTTCTGTTAAGCCAGTTTAATCAATAACAGTTCAGGACATTAGATTAAAAGCAGGAAGGACATCATTGTACGGGCTCTCTCTCCCCCGAAAAAGAAATAGAGAAAAACACAGTCATCTTTTGTTCATCATAAATTAATGTTCATTTTATTTCTTTCATTACTGTAAAGACGAATAACAAAATTATTCTCTGTCACTGTAATTCCAAATGTCGAGTATTCTTTTATTACTGTAAGCTTGCCATTGTATATGAAATGTGCTAACAGAAACAAATAGTAAAGGAGTAAACAGATAAAAAGCGAGCCAAGTACAGGCGAATGACACCAGTGTCGATTCGAGCTACGAACCAGGAACGAGGAAACAACGAAGGGTTCCAAGAGTAACCCACAGAAAAGAGCATACATTCGACATCGAAATAACTACAGGTAATTCGAAGATTCAACAAACCCTCACAACCAAATGCATGAGTAGGCAAATACAGAAATAGAACGAATATACATTGTAGATTATTTTCATACATTTATTGTTATCAAATACATAAGAGCAAAGGGTTCGAATTTACTGTTAAGAAGAATCCTTTATATATTAAAAAAAGAACAGAGCATAGACAGTACAGGCAGAGTTTCACTGTCTAAACGAAGTCACATATTAACATATACAACCGAGCCATTAAAATAAGAACAGTCAGCACAAGAGGCCGAGGGTTTGTGGCGCTTGAGCGCGAAGCGACAGAAGGAGGGCTCGATTTGTCGAGAAACCCTCTCACAGACATAGATAGAATACTCAGACTCATATGACCATCTTCCTAAACTGAAGAACCGAGCAGCAGAGTTATCAGAGAAAACGATAATGAAACGACTAACACCCGAAGAGGGTTTCTTAACAACAGACCGTTGAGAGCAAGAATCAATAACCGGGAGGGACATCACCTCCACAGGACTGGACTTTCCAACTACAGAACCTATAAAACTTACAACACTGACAGTAAACACATAGCCTACGAAATAGAACAGAGCTACCCGTGACCGGAGCGTTGGAGCCATCAACAGGACTGTAGAGCGACGCTAGCCATAGAGCCAACACAGGTGAATACCTGTCAACAAAACAAACCAGACAGTATTAAAGCCGAAAGAACACTCATGAGCCGTGGAATGAAATAAGGAATAGGTAAGGGTTCGAGAAAGGATTACCCGTGAGCGAGAGTGGAGTAAAAGATAACCAGAGAACGACCACAAACTGTTGACAGTGGCGGTAAGGTGTCAGAAACGAAACCAAATGAAACCCAGGTCGTATATCATGGAGAGGAGTCTTACCTTGTAACCAGGAGGAGCGTTGGAGTATGGAGCGAGCCTGCCATTAGAAACAAAAACCAGTCAATCACCTTAAAGCACAGACAACGTGAGCGCGGATCCAAAACACCACAAGTTGTGCCAACAGTTCAATATCAACATCGTTTAACAAGAAGAGTAACGTTACAGGCCTTGAAGGCACTTACCCACAGCCATAAAGAACCAATAAATCACAGTTAAGTCGCCATTGATCAACAGGAACAGAAACTCGAGGGTTTCTACAGTCACAGACAGAGTCTCCCCAGGCAGAGGCAGTGTAAGAATGGGAAGGTAAAGCACGGGTAACGTGAACAAAAGGCGGAGCAACCGGCAGGTGTGGTGCCACAACCGGAAGACCCGGGATAAACCCTAAACCCAAACCACGAGATATCGTACCAGTGAATTAAGTCAACATTAAAGTTCATTCCGGACGCGGCAGAAATCAAGACAGGTGTAAGCAAACGGCGGGAGCCACCATAAGTGGTATCAGAGCTAGAGTTTTTTTGAGTTAGAATCAATGGAACAAGCAGAAGGCGAAGGTGAGGCAAGAGGAAGAGCAAGAGGAAGAGGAAGAGGCAGAGGACGATTGGTCCATAGGCCAGTGGATGATGGATTGCGAGAAGAGATAAGAGTTTTGCGAGAGAGATTGACAGTGATAGAGGCTGGAGGAAGAAGAAACCCAGCAGGTAACAGTGATGAAGAGGCAGTTGAACCAGAGCAGGATGAGTTTGAAGGAATAACACCAGAACTGAGATTGTTAAAGTCAGTTTTGCTGTCTAGTCATAAACCGAAGCATGAGTTGCCTACCTATGACGGGAGCTTATCGACAGATGTGTTGTTAGACTGGTTAAGTGAAGTGAATAAATTCTTTGAGTTTGAGGAGACCAGCGAAGACAAACAGGTGAGATTTGCCGCCACCAAGTTGAAAGGACATGCGTCCTTATGGTGGGACAGCGTTCAGGCAGAAAGAAGGAGGTTAGGCAAGCAGCCAATCAGGAAATGGGCTAGGATGGAAGCGAAACTGAAAGAGAAGTTCTTACCGAAGGACTATCAGATTATGTTGTACAGGTAGGTACAAAACCTGAAACAAAGGGGGATGACTGTGAGAGAATTTACAGAGGAATTCTACAAATTAAATCTACGAGCAGGATATGTGGAAGATACCTCAGAGAAGACAGCCAGATTTGTAAATGGCTTGAGAGGGGAGATTTTAGACGAGATTGGTATCCTTTCACCG
This sequence comes from Pinus taeda, assembly GCA_000404065.3. Classification (NCBI taxonomy): domain Eukaryota; kingdom Viridiplantae; phylum Streptophyta; class Pinopsida; order Pinales; family Pinaceae; genus Pinus; species Pinus taeda. Next base: position 12,578 of record APFE030503142.1, on the reverse strand, counting down.
CAGACGTTAGATGAGGCCTATCAGTTTGCATTGAAGGCTGAAGAGAAGATAAATAGGAAGCAGAACTCCCGGAGAGGAGGTGGTTCTGGCAGAGGAAAAGGCAAAGTGTATGGCAGAGGGAGAGGTACAGTCTCGAATGAGGAAGGCAGCAGTTCTAAGTCTACTGGCACGACAGATCGAGACAACAGCAACAGGGAAGGACGACCAGCTCAGAGAGGACGAGGCTTTGGTCGGGGCAGAGGGACTGTCCAGTGTTACCGTTGTCATAAGTTGGGACATAAGTCTTATGACTTTCCGGAGGGCGAACCAGCAGGCGGAA
>APFE030503133.1:0-10850 GCA_000404065.3 Pinus taeda | reverse complement strand
CCTTCGGCCCAAGTGGCATGAGGCGACGGTCACTTGGGATTGAATGCCGCCGTCCGCTCCCATAAATTTCTATCTGTCACCCGCATCCGAGATTTTATGTGTTAATGTTGATTCACATACATTTTGTGAATTTTTTTAGATATAATCTAACACAAATGTATCATATGTTAACCATTTGCAGTTAACTCGTTTGTTGAATGAAATTTTTGACAATATCACGGTCCAAGGTTCAGGTTCCAATAAAGATATTTTGAGAGATGTTATTTTTTTTTGAAGAGTTCATGTTGATACAATTTTTATTCTACTTTTATTATATCAGTATTGTGAAGACATATTTTTAAAATAAATAATTATGTATATATAATTAAATGTTAATGGATTATTATTCCACCTGACATTTTCGATATGGCACCACTCTCTTCCTCCCTACTAGGAGATGTATCAAATATTCCATTGCCACAAGTGTTATATATTTCACTTATGTTTTGCTATGAATCGACAATGGGGATAAGATCATCTAACTAATTTGAATAATCCGTGTAACAATTTTTTTAATAAATTGCGAGTTTATGCATTTTCATGTGAAATTTTTAATTTTTAATATATACATGTACAAGTATTGTACAGGGCATCTAGGTGGGAGAAATGCAGGGGGAACACCATGAATTATTGCATGGAATTTGAACTTTAGTTGGTTACAGGGATTGAATCATCTAGACAATTTGAAAAAGTTGATACTTGATTTTTTTAATATTGATCTAGTTTATGCATTTTTATTTGCAATTTTAAAATTTTAATATATATACATGCACATGTATTGTACAGTTTATCCATGAGGGCACAATGCATAGCAAATACCACAAGGGAACAATGGAGGGGGGACACCATGAGGTATTGCATGGAATTTGAAACTTTTTATAATTTTGTTTTGATGATTACATTCTCATTTAATTTTAAAACATTAGAATTTAATTCTAAAGTACACAATTTTATGCATATATGCATTTACACATGTTGTGCAGGGCACCCAATATTCAAATGGGAGCACGAGAAAGTTGATAGATCATATATTTCAGCGAGATTCTCGAAATTGATGCAATTTTTTATTTGACAGTCTTTTATGTTATATTTACTTTTATCATGATATAAATTTTGGACATATTTAAAGTAAAATCCTTTATTATGAATTGATGTATATTTTTATTCGACAATTTTTTTATTATATATTTACTTTTATAATGATATAAATTTTGGACATATTTTAAATCTAGAACTCTTTATTATGATTTCTTACATGCTAATTTTGGAGTTTATGTACATTTTGCATGATGCATGGTTTGATGCTTAAAACTTGGTTTTACATATTTAAGTTCATGAATATGTAGCTCAATGAAAGTAGATTTTCCTTTAGTTGGTACATTTTCCATGATCATTGTTATAATGTTAGTACATTATTCTTAAGCTTTGTTTAAAGTTGTTTTGTTACTTGTTATTTAAAATGAATCTATTAAAATGCAAATTACAAAACATGGTACATTTTGCATTTGAATGAATATTTTAGTTAGGTGTAGATGTCTAAAACAATCATAAATATTGCATTATAAAATATGGTATGTACATTTTGCATTCATGTATCTAGAAAGGCTACTATGGATGTCGGTTGATAGCTAACTTTTAATATATAAAGGTGTTCATGCACACATATACTATAATATTGCATTATAAAACATGGTACAATTTGCATGATGCATGGTTTGATGTTTAAAGGTTTTACATATTGAAGTTCATGAATATGTAGCAATGAAAGTAAATTTCCATTTAGTTGGTACATTTTGCATTCAATCATTCTGACAATGTTAGTAGATGATTCTTAGGTTTTGTTTAAAGTTGTTTCAATGTCAAGTTATTTAAAATGAATCTAATAAATTTGCAAATTACAAAACATGGTACATTTTGCATTTGAATGAATCTCATAATTTGGTATAGATGTCTAAAACAATCATAACTTAAAATTGCTTTATAAAATATGATACATGTACATTTTGCATTCACGTATAGAAAGGCTAATATTGATGTCGGTTGATAGTTAACTTTTAATATATAGTTGTTTGAATGCACAAACATACTATAAAATTTCATTATAAAACATGGTACAGTTTGCATGATACATGGTTTGATGCTTAAAGGTTTTACATATTTAAGTTCATGAATATGTAGCTTTGAAAGTAAATTTGCATTTAGTGGGATGTTTTACATTCAATCATTCTTATAATGGTAGTCTAGATGATTCTTAGGTTTTGTTTAAAGTTACTTCAATGTCAAGTTATTTAAAATGAACCTATTAAAATTGAAAATTACAAAACATGGTACATTTTTGCATTTGAATGAATCTTATAATAAGGTGTAGATGTCTCAAACAATCAGAAATTAAAATTGCATGATAATATATGGTACATATACATTTTGCATTCATGTATAGAAAGACTACTGTGGATGTTGGTTGATAGTTAATTTTTAATATAAATTTGTTTGAACGCACAAACATACTAGATAATATTGCATTATAAAACATGGCCCACAATTTGCATGATGCATGGTTTGATGCTTTTAAAGGTTTAACATATTTAAGTTCATGAATATGTAGTGCAAAAATCATATTTCCTTTTTTACTTTTGCATATTTTCCCTTGTTGATTACTAGCTAATGTAGGTTAACATGGATTTCACATAACTAACATTATTTTGTCATTTCATAGTGACAAGAGTACAACTACTTATGAGTACACTCACACATGTTTTCTTTTTCCATTTTGTCTTATGTGAACACACATTTTCTTTTCTATTTTCTTGTTACAACAACACCTTGATTAAGCTTAATACCTTGAAAGAACTATATAATTCAATCAAGATCATACCTTGACAAAGCTATTTCATTAACCTAGGAAGACCTTGATTGATGTTTTTAACAATCCTAGCATAAGCCCTCAATTGAGTTGTATTTCTCAATCACAAGTTAAAAAAACCAAAAGTCTTGTCCCCTTCTTGCAAGATATTTTAGAACAACAATTTTCAAGGGGTGAAATCCCTTCCTCTCTTCCATCTTAGACTTAATGCTAGTGGATACATCACTGAATCCTTTATATAATGGTGTATCTTCAAAGTTTTTGTTTCATATGGCATTTAATTTATTTTCTTCAAGAACTTATACTTAACTTTTTTTTTTTCTATAATTATGAAGGAATTCAAAGCAAAATTAGTAGCGTAAAAACTCTAGAACAAAAAACTATTAAGTATTTGTGGGTTTTTTTTGGGATGTCTTTTGATCAAAAGGGAAAATTATAATTCTTTAGTTTATGTAAACAAGAGAAATAAAATGCAATTTAATTATTAATTATTTCACTTCAAAAAAAGGTCTTACACTATGTTTTGTGTAGGTCATGCTCATATGTTTTTTTCAAAATGATACATTGAACACTAAACTAATTGTTGGCTTGTTAACTTTTCCATAAATTTGTGAGGACACAGATAACATTAAATGTTAATTTGACACATTAAATGACATTACTTTTTCTTTTTCTTTTCTTTTTTAATTACAGTTACAAAGATATCAAAGCTCCTTATAAATTATTTTTTTATACACTTCAAAGTTTTACATAACATTTGATTTTTGGTAGTTTCATTTAAAGAATATATAAAATATGAAATTTTAATCATTTCAGTAAAAAATAAGACACATCATCATGGATTGAATATTCGTTGAGCCCAAAATCTTATTCTACAACCCAATGTGAATGTGATGTGTAAGTATGTCCATGCTCAACTTGGAGTTCATACATGTCCCTCATAAAATAGAAATAAAATATTATCTGAATAAAAAAACATTGTTGACTATAATTAAAAAGAAAAGAAATGTTATATATGTTTAATTAGTTGTCAATATAACCTAATATAATTTAATGTAAAGTAATTAGAAGTAAAAAAAATATGTGAGTAAGATATTTAATCGTGTAATTTTCAAGGGTCATGATCGACCTCCAGGAGAGAATGAGGAAACAACGTACAGGTTGGGGTTAGGGTTTCGTCCGGAGACTGCAGTCTACATAGCGCCTACGGCCGTCTGATTACGCTGCTGCTCCTTACCGCCTTCCCATACACTAGCCCCGTTACTCACCCTTCGCCCCCGTTTATGCCGTGACGGCCACTCCTCCATTCTTACCACTTTGAGTTTTTACCCTTACACTCCTTCTCGACTAACCCCCGTTTGTTACCCGATCCCTACAGCGACAGGCGACCTTGGTTTCTGAGGGTAGCTGGCGCAGGAATGTTGTGACGGTTATGGAGGATCTAGTAGACTACTCGAAAGACCCACTAGCAGGTACCTCCATATGGATATCTCCCTAGGTAAACCCAATAAACAACTACCATTATGGCTGCGAATTCACCGACACCATTGCCTTGCTTTCCTTGATCTCAGGGTTGTCATGCTTGGTAGCTACACTCTCAGAGGCCTCCTCCTCCATTCCTGACCTCACTGCTCAACCTTTGTTTCTTTCTACCCTAAATTTCGTATATCAAACCCTAGAACCTACTTTGGGCATCTCCTCTGAGGGTATCTCATCTTTCCATTCCTTTGCCGACATCCACGCCCTCTTAGCAGTGACCACCAGCGATCTTGCAGCCTCAAATCCAGGGCATACCGCGCCGCCCCCATCACCCCCCCATCTGGGAATATTACAGAAGTCCCTCCCATCTCGGGGGTATTTCCTTCTGAAACCCTCTTGGACATTCCGGCATTTGAGACTGACCCTACCCAAGGTGCCCACCAGAATTCCATACCCGATGAAGGAACCCGGAAAGTGAAGAAGCAAAGGGTCCTGAAACCAAAAGCATTGGAGGTATTCCTGAGCTTGGGTGAGGATTTTGAGTGGAGCGAGGCGATGGACACAGCTGAGTGAGTGCTGGTTGGAAGAGTCAGGGGTCGTTTCTATAGTGCCACTAGATTGAAGCAGTGGGCCACGGAGGCATGGGGGCATCATCTAGTAGAACCATTGGTGGTTTAGAATTTTGTTAAAGGATGGTTCACACTTCGTTTCGCCAGGGTAGAGCACACCAACTAGGTACTTTCAGCGGTATGGCATATCGAACAAGCACTGATGCTCCTTCAGAGGTGGACACCATTTTTCAAACTAGAAAGAGAATAGCTGGGAGCAAGCCCTCTCTAGGTCAGACTACCTGGCTTGCCTCTATAGTTCTCGTCAGAGGACATCTTTGGGCGTATTGGGAACTCCTGGGAACATACCTAGAGTATGATAAATCCTACCTCTCGACAGGAAGGATGGCATATGCAAGGATACTGTTACACATTGATACTAGTGATGGGCTTTAGGAATATATCATAATTCAATGGAGGAATTTCTCTCGGAGACAAAACCTGGATTATGAAGGGGTTCCATTCAGATGCAAGAGATTCCATAAGGTTGGGCATCTCTATAAGGACTGCCCCCTCAATAAAAACAAGGATAGGGGAGAAGCTAGAAGGACAATACCCCAAAGGAAAATCAGGGACAGGGGGATCAACCCCTCAAAAAAGAAGACGGGAGCCAAGGCGACCCACCTCAAGTGGACATGATGCTCTCACAGGGGACCCCGAAGAAACGAGGCATGCCTCCGCTTCGACCTCCCTCTCATCCTCTCACCAGGGCAAGAGCAGCTGCTGGGTTGGTGGTTTTTGGGTATGATTCCAAACTCTCCTAATCCATCTAATATACATGCTTTCGATGGATTAAATGCTTTTCCAGTTTCTTGTTCATTAAATGGAATCATGAACCCTCCCTCTCAACCCTCTCTGGCCGTCTCTTCTCCCTCACATGATCACACCTCCTTTGACGCCTATCCACCACTCCCGAATCCCCCCCTGACATCACTCTTATACCTATTGCTGGCCCTACTTCCCCTCGGTATCAAACTTGATCCAAGGCCAAGTAGAAGTTAAAAACCCCGGATCATATCGGGCTTGATCTATCTTTATCCCCTCTTCCTCCCAAGCTTCTAAGGGGTCGACCCTCCGCCCTCTCAAAGGCTTAACTGTGGTCCTAAGGAGAGATTGCCTTGGGTAGGCAATCAACCATTCACAGGGCACTTAGAGCATCGAATCCCTCATCTGACTCCCCCTCATGAAGATTTCCTCCTTCAATTGCAGAGGGTTGGCTAGATTCGATAAAAAATTAGCCCTCTGTAGATTGATATTTTCCTTTCTCGTTGATGTTATATTCCTTCAAGAAATGCTGGGATCTACAGACACCATTACACACCTTCTCGAAGCTATGCTCCTTGAATGGAGATTTGTAGGTATAGATGCTAATGGTAGATCCTGAGGCCTAGCCCTGGGATTCAACACCTGCTCCATAAAACTCTGCACCTATTGGGAAGGTCTTGGGCATATTGGGGTAGACCTTTTTTCATCTGAATTGGGCTTGGAGGTGCGAGTCATAAATGTTTATGGGCCTTGCCAACACAAGCCTGCCTTTTGGGACCATCTCCTAGGCTTAGAAGATTTTCAGAAAGATTACTTAATCATGGGAGGGGACTTGAATTTCTCCATTAGACACTCTGAGTCATGGGGACATCATGCACAACTGGAGCCTTTATCTGCCTATTTCGAGAATTTGCTGGACACCCATAATTTGTTGGACATCCCTTTTGCCAAGATCATACCTACCTGAAGGAACAATAGAGCCAGTGAGGACTGTCTTGCTCAAAGACTCGATCACTTCCTTATAAAGGAAGGACTTCTGACCTTGGGTTTTCTTCATAGACAATGGGTGGGATTTGGAGGGGTCTCTGACCATCTACCTATTTACATGGAAATTAGTAGGGGACCTCAAAAACCTAAGGGACCTTTCAAGTTCAACTCCTCTTGGCTTAAAGACCCCACATATAATCAAATGATCAAGGATTTCTAGAAGGCACATTCCCCTGGTGCTGGTGGGAACATAACAGAGGGATTCGCCCACAATCTCATTGAGTTGAAGAGACTATCCAAATCCTGGGCCCACAATAAGAGAATAAAATATTATCAAACTCTATTGAATGCCGAGAAATAAATTGTTGAGATTGAAAAATACCTAGAAGGGGCCTACAGAGTGATCGACCAAAGGAACAAACTTACTAATCTATATGCTACCAGAAGGAGAATTGTTAAGGAATGCGAAGAAGTATGGATACTGAGAAGTAGGGCAATCTGGCTGCTCGAGGAAGATGATTTACAAAGTTCTATCACAAGTTTGCAAATGGCAAGAAAGCCATCAATACCATCTAACAACTCTCGAATGAGCAAGTTCACATTGTTAATACGTTCCCTTAGTTGGCTTCTCTAGTGAACTCTCACTTTAAACAAACCTATAGGGCTCCCCCTGCTGTAAATCTTGCTGAGATCATCCAAGTAGCTCAATTATTCCCACGCTTTGTGGATCAAGAGGAAGGCAGGGAATTTTCCAAGGAGATTACTATTGGAGAATTAGAAGCCACGATCAAATGGTTTAATAGGGACAAGAGCCCAGGTCGGACGACTAGTTGATCGAGTTCTATTCAGCTTTCTTTGAAACCCTGGGGGAGGATCTTCTTAAAGTCATTGAACACTCTAGATCTAGTGGAAATATTCTTGAATCCTTCACCTCCACCTTCATCGCCCTCATCCCGAAATCCAACAACCCCACGACCTTTGATGACTATAGACCTATATCATTATGTAACTGCATCTGTAAGATCATGGCAAATATTATTGCAAACCGGATGTGACCTATACTATCCAAGTATATTTCGCTGGAGCAATTTTCCTTTCTACAAGATCACCAAATCCATGAAGCAGTGGGAACTATCCAGGAGGTACTACACTCTTTGCACTCCAAGAAAATCAAAGGTATGATCCTAAAGGTTGATCTTTCAAAATCTTTTGATAGAGAAAACTGGTTGTATATTAGAATGCTTTTAACCCACCTAGGGTTCCCTTTTGATTTCATTAAATGGATCATGAGTTGCATCACTAACATACCTTTTAGTGTGCTTATCAACGAGGCAACTTCTCCTTTTTTTTTTTTTTTTTTTTTTTAATTCTGAAAGAGGTCTCTGACAGGGTTGCCCCCTATCCCCTCTGCTTTTTCTTCTGATAATGGAAGGTCTCAACAAGCTGGTCAAAGAAGAATTCAGAAGAGGTAGACTAAAGGGAATAAAAATCATGGATGAGTGCACTTTAACTCATCTGTTATTTATGGACGATGTCCTTATATTTATTAGTGGAAGCATTGGAGACCTGACAATCATGAAGAACACAATGGCTTTATTCCAAACAACCACGGACATGACTGTAAACTACAACAAGTCGACCCTCACAGAGGCAGGATGTTCTCCGCATGAAATACATTATGCGCTGCAAAGGTTCTAGTACACTCTTCTTAGGCTGGAAGATGGTCTCAGATATCTAGGCTACAAGCTGAAACCTCTGGGATACAAGATTATAGATTGGACCTGGCTCATTTCCAAAATGGAGAAAAGACTAAACATTTGGTACTACAAATACCTCTCCATGGCATGAAAACTTACTCTCATTAAAGCTGTCCTAGAGGCCACCCCGGTTTACTGGATGTCACTAGCATGGATCCCCTGGAGTATACTATCCAAAATCCAGGCCTTATGCTGCAGATTCCTTTGGAAGGGACAACAGTCAGGTAAAAAATTCGCATGGGTAAAGTGGGAGGCCATAAATCTGCCCAAGAAATGGGGTGGATGGGGCATAAAGAAATTAGAAGACTTCTCCACAACTCTGGCAGTGAAACTAGGATGACAACTTACTACAAAAAATAGCCTATGGACTAAGGTGGCATGGTCAAAATATATTTCCCCCTCAAACCTGATGGATTGGATAAGCCAAACACAAAGATTACATTCAGGGCTTCAATTATATGGAAGGCTATAATAAAATCACTTGACATCATTAGGGCTGGAATCATATGGAAAATTCAGTCCAGAATGAAAGTAAGGATTGGTCTAGACCCATGGATTAGACGTGGGAACATATATAGGCTGCCAGATGACCTCAGATCTTTCCTTAGAGACAACAACATCACTCATATTGGCCACATAGAATATTTTGAGCGCACCACCCCATTTCAGCAAGCTTGGAAAACAACCGAGATATTAAACATTCCCCATCAATGGACACAACAATAGAATACCTTCATTAGGGCCCTCACTGAGGCACATGTCTGGATTAGGGAGGAAGAATATGAAGTCATATGGGCACTCTCAAAATCAGGGAAATACACACTTAAGGAGGGATATCTAATTCTAGATGAAGATCGTTGCCCACAAGCTCTAGAGTCATGGTGGAAGCATCTATGGAAGCTAAAGTCCCCCCCCCAAGGAGTAGACTTCTCATGTGGACTATACTCAAGAACAAAATCCCCACTAGAGACAATCTACTTAAGCAAGCTCATCATGGCCCTTTCTGGTGCCACCTATGTAAATGCAACAATGAATCCGCATCACATCTTTTTATTGAATGTCTGGCTGCCTGAGAGTTATGGCAATCCATCTCAGCAGTGATTTCTTCCTCGATAAGGTGGCAAGGTGCTTCTATAACGAAAGCTTGGTCGAATTGGTGGACAAGTGCTTGCCCTCAAAAACTCAAAAATCTCCCATTACTTATATGTTGGGGACTGTGGATAGCTCGTAATAACCTCATATTCCATAACACCTCGCCGCACTGCCCCTCCATCACTTCCTGAATCATCTCTGACTACTCCATCATTCCGGACAACAAAGAGACAACCCGACCTCGAACCATCACACCCGAATCCATTGACCCTACAAAGCCTTGGGCTTATTTTGACGGGTCTGCCTAGGAGGACAGATGCAGGGGAGGGGCCATTCTTCACCTCTCTAATACTCACTCCCTCCATGTACATATGGGTCTACGGGGAGGTATAAATAATTTCGCAGAACTATTCTCTACAAAATTCCTTGTACAAAACGCACTGCAAATCCAATGTTGAGACCTTCAACTCTTTGGAGACTCAAAAATTGTTTGTGATTGGATTAACAAAAAATCTAGATGCTCTAGATACACACTATCACACATTCTGGAAGAAGCTCATCGTCTTATTATTTCTTTTAACACTTTTACATGTCATCACATTTTTAGGGAGTGAAATGCTGTAGAAATTTTGAATAATTTAACACATATTCAACAGAGATTATCCTGATCATGTACTATTGCGGAAAACATACACAATACATAAGCTCCTCTACGTTGATCATCAATATAGCAGCATCAGTAACAATAAAACATCAAGAGCATTCACACATTAACACAGTATGTATCCCGGGGAAAGCATCTCGCTAAAAACCCCAACTATCTGTATATTAATGATTGAGAGTCATGTAACATTACACAACATAATACTTCTCACAAGTATCTCCACCTCTGTTACACACGATACAGCTCAGATCTGAATCAATCACTGGCTCAAATCTCCTTCGCTGCTTGCCTGCCTCCGCTGCTCAATACCTGCAAGAGAACTGATGATAATTCCAAGGCAACCACGTATTTACTTTGCTAAATAACGTGAGCACAAGCTACAATGTGGGAAAATACGTGAGCAAACTCATTGGCATACTCAATCCCTTGATTTGTGCAAGATCTGATGCACACCTATAGTCACAACTGATAGCAATCTGATTCTCTAACACCTGTCCCTGCTGAACTGAACATGCACTGACATGCAACTGAGTTAACTGATGTATTCATTAGTTGTATTATGAGTTAATAACTTGTGAATTAATTAATAACTAATT
>APFE030503128.1:154712-172833 GCA_000404065.3 Pinus taeda | reverse complement strand
ACGAGGCTTTGATTCAGTAATGGTTGTGGTAGACCAATTTTCAAAGATGGCGCACTTTGTACCATGCAGGAAAACCAGTGATGCTACTTACATAGCACATCTTTTCTTCACAGAGATTGTGCGGTTGCATGGACTTCCACGATCCATTATCTCTGACAGAGATGTAAAGTTCACTGGTCATTTTTGGAGAACTCTGTGGAAAAAGTTGAATATCCAGTTGCAGTTCAGCTCCGCTTATCATCCACAGACAGATGGTCAGACGGAGGTAGTAAACCGAAGTCTGGGAAATCTACTTCGACGTTTAACAAGTGAAAATTCCCGGACTTGGGACCGTGTACTTGCGCAGGCGGAATTCGCATACAACGATTCCCCTAACCGCAGCACAGGATACAGTCTGTTCCAGATTCTGTACGGCATGCATCCGCGAGGAGTGCATGAGTTACGAGATTTGGGGAAACTTGAAAAACAGAGCGCTGATGGGGAAGATTTCGCCCAGGCAATGAGTAATTTGCATGAACAGGTCAAATTGAAATTACAGGACAACAGTTAGAGGTATAAACAACGAGCTGATACAAAGCGTCGGGAAGTTTAGTTCAACGTAGGGGACGAAGTCCTTGCGTACTTACGTAAGGAACGATTTCCAAAGCGCGAGTACAGCAAGCTAAAATTCAAGAAAATCGGGCCCTGCAAGATCATTCGCAAATTTTCTGCGAATGCCTATGAATTACAGTTGCCACCAGGGATTGGTATTTCCCCTATTTTTAACGTGGCAAATCTGTTTCCTTATGTCACAGGTTCAACAGATAATGTAGCAGCAGAGCCACTGCGGGACACCAAATATGAAGGAGATTCGTGGACAAGACAGATGCCGATGGCACCACCCGTTGAGATCGAAGGGATTCTGGACACATAGGTAGCTAAGCACACACGCAGGAAGGAGTATTTGTGGTATCTGGTGAAATGGAAGAACCATCCAATAGAGGACAGTTCGTGGCTTAACGCGATGCAAATACAGAAAGCAGGCTATTTTGTCGACGACCTCATGGAACGGAGCCATGACTTTTTGCCACCCCGGGAGCCTGATGCAGGAGCATCCAGCTTTGAGGAGACAGAAGGTGGTTGACAGTCTCAGGGAGAGACCAGAACACACAGTCATTTATGCATAGCTGGACAGGTGTCAAAACTTGACAGTTATTTTATTTTATTTACTTGTTTTATTTTCTAGAAGGTTGATAGGACCAGGTAAATTAAAAACTGGTAACTGTTATTTTTAAATAGGAATTAGCATCAGAAGTAGGTTGTTAATTAGTTAGTGTCCTTATGAAATGTATTAGTTAAAAACAGTTACAAGTTGCTGGACAGTTATCAATCCTGTTGGGGCAGTTCTACTTGAAAAAAAGAACAGTTATGCCTCAGGGGAATAAAAGAAAAGAGAGCAGCATTGTAAAGGATTCCTCAGACGGAGAAAAAAAAGAAAGAAATACAGTCATTTCCAAATTAAACATTTTCATTATTCTATTTCTCAATTATATCACCACTGTATAGTTAATTTTCATGCATCATAATATATTCCTGTGTAACAAATTGGCGTTGGAGTAAATAGACAGATAATCAACGAGAACAGCAGAGTAGCATAGAGATATAACTACCACCTACAGACAAGAGAACGAGGAACTGCGAGCGCAGACAACCTTCAGACGGAGCGAAATTAACGAGAAGCGCAGAGCACAGTATATAAATAACATTTCCAGACAGAGCGATAATTCGTGCATACAGATAAATTTTCAGGTAACTCGAAACCAAACCCTCACGTGATATTTATAAACAGAGCAAGTGCGAAATGTAACAAATATGCAACTGAATCATTTTCATTAACCTACTGTAATAAAGCAAACTCAATCCAGGCATTCACATTTTCTTTTGAACAAAAATTTCATTAAAGAGACAGAGTCTCGAAACAGAGTTTCGGGCAAATATTTGTTACAATCATAAACCAAAACAAATACAGCAAGGCGTCACCGACGGAACCGGCGGACAGGGGTTTCGAACAAACCGTAGGGTTTCAAATAACTAAACAATAAAAAAAGCTACAGGACGAGGGTTCGAATCAATGAACCACCACCTCACAAAGTAACCAACATCGACTTACAGGACGATTGCTCGAAGCCGCTAAATACCCAGCAAGGGTTTTAACAAAAACTAAGTGACAATATTACAGAAGCAAGGGCCGAGGCCAACGAATAGAACCAAAGGAGGGTTACACAGATAACAAAACCATTTATTTTGCCGCACAGAAGACGGACTACCAATAAAACAAGACTCAGAACTATAAATAAGCTACAACCAACTACATGGGGAGACACTACCCGTAAGGGACGAGCGGGAGAACTTGTCAAGAAGCGTGGAGCACGTCGAGCCACAGAACTAACTACCTGGAACCACCTGCAAACAAATGAAAGCAGGTTAGAGATATGGACAAACACAAATAACGTTTGAAATTAAAGAAACCGGAAGGAGATTGGAGTAAGAACCTCACCTGAGGCTAAGGGAACCGAGTCGAAGACCACCATAACCACAAAACCCTGAAAGACCAGTAACAGGTGCGTTAGAACCGGAGGGATAAGGACCAAACCAGTCCAACAGGGAACCATTATTTACCTGTGCAACACGGTTGAAGTGCGGAAGCTCAGAGGAGGACCTGTCACGAAACAAACCCATCAACCAAACGAATGGACACAGCATTTGCATAGAAAAAAAAATCAGTTAAATACACAGTGAAACAAGGTTGTTATCGTGCTGAGCAGAGGGTGCTCTCACAGGCCACGAACCATTACCTCCATAGCTGCAAAGAACCAGAGATATCCATACAACCAACGCTCGAAACCGAACAACGAAGAACAAGAGTTTCCTACACAGTCGCAGAGTAAGCCTTTCGGCGTAGGAGGAGTGAAAATGACAAATGCATAGAGCAGGGTTGACAAAAGGCAAAAGCCGTACGAGGAGAACCGGCACATGGAGGTCAATAACCGGCGGGGCCCGTTGAAACCCTAAAACGATTACCAAGGAAACGTACCAATCATTTAAGTCAACCATAAATTCATTCAGGACGCAGGTCTTGTCCAAGGGAGATATTTTAGAATCGGTGGGAGGCCGTCAAGAATATAGAATGTACATGTAGTCACTTTTTTTCTTCAAGAAGTGAAATGTTAGATCAATGATGGTTGAAGATTCATCAAGTTATTTGGGATAAATATTACTTCATTGTCACAATAATATCTAATTTTCCAACTTTCACATCTACTATCCATATTTAATTGCATTAACTTGTGAGGATTATAATGGATTTAAGGAATTTATGTATTCCTTTTTGTACTTAGAGTGAATTTGGTTATTGTGGTCCATGACATAAGATTAATTGGTACATAAATTTATAGATGCATATCCCATGAACATTTTAAGCAAATAACTTTTCAGCTCTACAATCTAATAGGGAACATTTTATTTTTACATATTCTTCATATCCAATTGCAACTCAATAAACTCTACAATAGACATTATTTACATATATAATAAAAAAAGATTAGATATCAAATTCAATGGTGCATTTACTTTTTTCCTAAAATATTTACTCAAATAAAAATTAATAAACAATTATCTAAAAAATGACATATATAATAAAAATCATTAGATATCAAATTTAATGCTTCATTTACTTTTTTTCTAAAATATTTAAAAAAAATGGATAATTATATAAATGTGAAATTTTGGATAACTAAAAAAGCATTTATGAAAAAAAAAACCATAAAAGATAGTTGGTTGGACAATTTATCCAATACTGAAATTTTAGACCCAAAACAATGGGTTTAGAACTTTAATAATTAATTATACTTCAATAATTAATTATTTTTTTGAATGGTTAAATATGGATTTGTGGATGGACAAGGATAACCGGAAGTCACTGAAACAAAAGTATGAAAATAGAACAGAAAGGGGCCCATTCTACACACGTGTAAATAATTGCATGTGTGGAGTGAAAAAAATGTCTAGAGAAGCCGCAGATCTTAGGAAGAGGTGTCGCACCAAGAAAGGAGGAGTTATGGTCTATGAAGGAAGTCGATTAGATGGAGTTTTGTCTGTCTTAAAGGGGGAGGGTTCTTCAATAGTTCTTTTTTGGTTTTTGGTTTGTCTAGGTGTAGAACTATGGGTTAAAAAGGGTCGCATAATCATAGTCTATTACAATGATTAACTTGTGATTTTAATGCATTTCAATACCAGGATTATTTATGATATTAATTATTTATACTTTATTAATATCAATAAAGCATTTATATTATAATAAATAAGTAAAGATTTTTAGATAATTTTAAAATGAAATATTTATTGATTTTTTATTTTTTATTTTTTTTAATAAAGACTAATTATATTTAGATTAGAAAAGTATAGTACAATTGAGCTTCCATGCAAGCGAAGAGCAAGGGAGCCGAAGGTGAAAGGCTATCCACCTCGCTCCAAAGACACAAACAAGGGAAGGGCCATAGAAAACACGGGAATACAAAAAGGTAGAACTAAGGAGATAATTCTACCCTGAGAGGGTAGTTACTGCCACACGACATTTTTTGCCTTTTGTCCTCCTTACTGTGACCCATCCAGAGGAGTTTGGTTGAGCCATGACAAGTTGTAGACTATTCTGCCTCGGCGGTGGAATATCCTTATCAGAGTCTAAGGACGAAGATAAATGAGAACGTTTATGAGAGATCTGAGAGTTGGAGTGGTTTGCTGGATCAACCAAGGGAGCATCCAGCGGAGTCTCAACATTCTTCCCATCTGCTACAATTTCCTCCTCATCCGAACTAGAGGAATCTGTATCGTCCATAGGAGGGGGAGGCACACATGGATTCCAGCTTTTAGATTTGGGTTTGCGATTTAAATTCTTCTTTTTGTCGAGGAATTGGGTACAGGAACTCTGGAGGTGCCCCATTTGATGACAATGGCGGCAAAGAAAGGCTAGATTCTCGTAATCCAAGGTTTGAGTCCAGTGGAAATCTCCATACTTGAGATTAATCTCATCCGGCAATCCATTGCTAATATCTATTTCTGCACAAATTCTACCATAGGTGTAGAGTCCATTTTCCCTCCATGAAGAATCTACAGCCAGGTAGTGTCCTAGTGTGTCTGCAATGGCTAAGAAGACAAAGATATGCCATAGATGTGCTGGATGCGCAGGAAAATATTAATATATATGAATGTGTTGTTTTAGAAATTTAATAATATCATTTTAATTTGATATTTCTGGATTCATTATATGATTGAGTCAACAATATTTTTCAAATTCCAACCAAAAATTCCAAAACATTTAGGTTTTAGATAACCCATTAAAAATATTTAGAAATATTTAAAATAAAAAAAAATAATTCAGTTTTAAGATTAAGATCAACCTATTTATCATTAATTTTTTAGAACAATGAAGACATATAGACTTAATTGTTTTAGAAACGCATTTTCTTAATGGTTAAGGACATTTAAATTAAATTTGTTATGATTTATGTATCATTAAAAATTACATTATTAAATAAGAAAGACTATCTTCTATTAACTGAAATTCAAAATATTTTTACATGGAGTTGACGCTGCAGGGGAAAGGACCCAGAGCCATCAACATTACAACGTTGCCCCATAACTGTGAGAAACTGGGGAAAACATAGACATACAGCCAACCAAATTGGCATTACAATTAGACATCGGTTGATAGACAGAGAGAAATAGATAAGCAAAACTGATAGCAAATGTCCGGGAGGAGGTCTGACGCTTCGTCACTGGGAAGCCAAAATCTGAGGTTGATACTGTCGAGCCAAACCGAGAGGCAAAAAGTCTGGAAATTGCCATCTGGGCACCCACCAGAGAACAAAAAGAAGCAGACCGTGTCCCATGTTAATCGTCTTCCGCTGCCTCCTCATGAGTCTCCTCAGCATCCTGACACGCACCACCAAGGCTGAGATGCTCCTTGCCATCCGTCACCTTATCGTAGTCGGCTATTCCTACATCTCTTTCCGCTTCAATTGGGCCACTGTCACCCAGAGGAGGGACATCAGGGGGCAGAGTGTCCTTTTGACCAGGCTCAATCTCCTGCTTTATACCCTGAAATTCCTCGTCTGTGGAGTGCTCACTGCTGTGAGAGGGGTTGGGCACAATGTAGGACAAAGGGGCAACTTGGTTTTCTTCTTCCAACATAAGAATGGTTATCTAAGCAGAAATCAAAGGCCGATTCAAATTACTCTGAAACTTAAAATGGGTAGTTTGAAAGGCGCTATTGGGAACAGGTTTGCGAGGAGGACTTCTGGGAGGCAGATCCTCAGGAGAGGAGGAGAGGTTGATGGGTGAATGAGCTGGGTTTGCTCGATGGCTGACAGAAGGCTGCTTGCCACTGCCAGGGCGGTCCCCCGAGCAACTCCTCTTCCCATGGTGCTTCATTTTGCCAATTAACGAAACAGACACAGTGAAATCAAAGAAACGAGGCCCAGAACCAAGGGAATGACCCAATTGAACCAGAGGCCCATAAGCGCAGATAGTTAAAACACGAGACTGAGAGACAGCACAGACAATATAGATATCACAGGTCTCAAACCACTTACCCCGAGTCACTGATCTAATCCCCCTGTGGAGAGCGCAGGTGAACTCGAACTGCTGCCAAAACAAACCCGAGCGAGCCTGAATCTTGCCTCTGAAGACAGGCTCTTGCTTATCCTCACACCATAACTGTAAACAGAGCCTAGAACCAGAGATCTGAATGCTGGAGGTGGAATAAACGTAGGAAATCGCCATGTATATAACCATCAACAGGCAGCTTCGAAGTGCGTCCTTCATTAATGTCACCGGCCTGCCCTGTCCTGCAACCATGAAAACGTTCCTTCTGCAGGTGATTGAGATCTGGGACGCCACGCTGCTGTGCAGGTGGCAGTACCAGGGCTCATAAATTTGCATGGTAATCATTAAATGCCCGAGCGTCACCTGCATCCGGAGATAATAATTATATTGAGTTTTAATTTATTATATTAATATATTAATATTTTTAGAGATGGATATATTTTTTAAATATTAAATTTTATTTGTATTTAATGAACAACTTATGTTTTAATTATATTATAAAGTTAATTTATATATTTTTAGATTTTGTTTGATGTTATTTTTTTAACAATTTATTCTAATTACCACCTAATGATATAGACTCAATATTTTTATAAGATATTAATTATTTACCTAAGTTGATTTTTATATAATAAATATAATATATATTTAGAATATGTACATTTTCTTTGTTGAGATCTATTTGAGTTTATATGTGTAAGGATACTTTATGTCTACATGCTTACAATTATTGAGATAAATAGAGTTTCATAAGACCTCATTGATTTTCCCCTCATCCATACAGATATGACAAGTGTTTTACTAATATCTTTCTCTCGTCCTCAATAACACCCTCATATGAAGGCAGAGGTAGATATGAAAGAAATATTAGAGTTTTCCATAATATCTCTTCCTACCTTAACCCCTATCTACTTACACCATTGTTAATATTGCATTAATATTGTTATACTTTGCGGTCTAACTTCAAAGATTATTTTTCTTTAGTTGAAACAACTATATCTAGTTAAAACATAAATTGATGTTGTATTAATATTCTTTGTAGAGATATCAATTATTTTATACAATCTTATTTGCATATATAATATATCAATCATAGATATTAGAAGATACATATGTACTATGCTAAGATATACTTGAGTTTATATGTTCATGGATATCTCACGTCCATCTCTTCATGATAACTCATATAGATAGTTATTGATAAGACCTCACTCAACTTTCATTCTTTTTCATTAATCCATATAGATATGGTAAATACATTCCTAATATCTCTTATCACCCCCACTCTCAAGTCATATGAGGGTGGGGAGGGATATTAGGGAAACTAAATAATTTTTTTCCTAATATCTTTCCCTACCTCCACCCATAATACCTAATTACATCAGAAGTTGGTATCATATTAATATTCTTAGATTTTGGGGTCTAAATTCAAATATTATTTCGCTTGAATTGATTCTACAACCATATGAAATTACAATACAAGTTCATATCATATTAATATTCTTGATAGAGATATCAGTTATTTTATACAACCTTATTTCATAGATAGCCCATACCTACATCCTCATGATAACTCATAGGGTTTCATAAGACCTCACCCAAGTTTGATTCATTTTCCTTAATCCATGTAGATATGACAAATATTTCCTTATCTCCCTCTACTCTTAACCTCATATGGGTGGGAGTGGAAAGATATATTAAAGAAAAAATTACATTGTAATGAAATGGTGGAGGTGGGGAAGGGAAGTATGTTAAGGAATAAAGTTTTCTCTAATATATCTCTCCATATTATAACTCTTATTACCTCTATATTAAGTGGTTGAAGAGACTAATGGAAACTTTATTAAAAAAAATTCTCAATTTCCTTTCATTGGTTAGGATAATGATGGAAAATATTTTATGGAAAGTTTTTTTTTTTTTATATAAATCTTTATAGAGTAGTGAGATATATTATGAAGATATTATTAAATTTTTCTCTAATAGTCTCCCAACCTCTATCTTTATAAGTAAAATTTAATCTATATAAATATAATTGGAATAAAATTTCAACTATTATATTTTGTTACTTTGTTCATTTTTTCATAATTTTTTTAAAAAAATAGACTTTTTACACTATTAAATTTACTTAAATTTTATATATTTTTAAATATATAAGAAGAAGCTTTACAACATGGAATCCAAGTGGCTTCCTAAAATGAGATCATCATTGGAAACAAGGATATTGTCAAAGATACTATCACCTCCAAATTTAAGGATAAGTTATGGGATGATAAAGATATGGAGGGTAAAAAGAAGCAAATATATTATAAGGAGGTGATCAACCCCACCCTTGAGAACCAAAATTATCTTTCTATATTGACTAGCTCCAAGAAAATGATGAACATCGCTAAGATTAGAACTAACTCTCATGAACTTTCGAGTAAAACCCAGAGGTGGTCTGCTCAAGTTGAACATCGCTATGATTAGAACTAACTCTCATGAACTTCGAAGTGAAATCCGGTGGTGGTCTACTCCCAAGACTCCCTGGGATGATAGAAATTGTCAGCTTTCGATACTAAGAAAGTGGAGGATGAAAAACACTTTCTTTTAGGTTGTCTGCCCCCCTTACTCACATTAACTCTCATTTCTCTAACATCTATCACAATTCTAATCTTCTTGACTTACAAAGCCAGCTCAACTATATTGATCTTGGTGCATTTATTTCCCTTCCTTTTTTTGAGTAGAGAAATAAAATCCTAAATAATTACAATTAGATTCTCCTTCTTAAGACTCAATAAAGAGCATTAGTCTTAGTGAACATTAATCATTATTATCAACATCATCATCAATATTCTTATTATTACGTTTTTCTAATAATGTTTATAACTTTCACTTCATAAAACTTTATTATTTTCTAATTAAAATAATAATAATTAATAATATAACCTACAAATAAAAAAGAGATTATGATGGATTAATTATTGTAAATTACCTCTTTTTAATAATAAATATAAATATTAATCAATACATTTTAAAAAAAAAATTCAAATTATTTTTCAAAATCTCATAAAAAAATATTTCAAATTATTTTTAAAATTGTTTTAACAAATAAAATAAAAAGTTCACACCCAGATTTTTCAAAAATCTTAAAAAAAATATTCAAATTATTTTTTAAAATTGTTTAACAAATAAAAATAAAAATTAACACCAATACAAGAAAACAAATTTAACCAATTAATTCTATATGTAACTTAAAATTGTATAAGATTAAGTGAATTTAATTCTATATGTAACTTAAAATTGTATAAGATTAAGTGAATTTAATTCTATATGTAACTTAAAATTGTATAAGATTAAGTGAATTTAATTCTATATGTAACTTAAAATTGTATAAGATTAAGTGAATTTAAATGACACAGCTTATTTCTCAGCAAGTGGTTTCCATTTTTCAACTACTTCCCATAAAATTGGAAACTAAAACCTAAACTAAACACCACATAGACAAATCATATGTTTTACACTTTAGGTCGTTCTACAGTAGGTAAATCACTAACCAGATATGTAAATAAGTTCTGATAAACAAACCACAAATTTCTTAGAATAAGCCTGTGTGATTGGTGCATGAAAAAAATAAAATATTACATCTATTGAATTTAACAAAGTAATGGAGTGATCTCATCAAAGAATCTGTAAATAAAGTAGAACTCGATTTTCTTGCCGACAGCAGTCAGTCATTGTAGTTTGTCAAACGCGGCCATTGTGGTTTGTCAAACGTGGCTCCAAATTTCTTCATTTTACAGCACATTGTCAAACATTCCATCGTCACAGCCGTTGAAATCGACCAGACATAAATTGGTAAACAAAGAACTGACCCTCTCATATATAAATACAAACCATAAGGGTTGAATTTTGTTTCAAATAACACTCTTAATTATTTAGCAAAGTTTTTTGGATAGAAATTATATCAGAGAAATTTTTAGTTAAAGTTTTTCGAACTAATAAGTGTGGTTGATTTAATTAGAACAAATCATCTAAAAATATCATATCATAACATAATTTGTTCCAAATAACATTTAATGTATAGTTTTACTAAATTTAACATTCATTCAGTAACAACAAAAATGCTTCTCACAACCTCTGCACCATTTTCCCAGTAAGAGCTTTCCCACTGATAATCCGATTCAAATACAAAAACAAAATTTTCAATCACTCCAAATGCAAACACAATTAACAAATATAACTACTTGACCAGTTTTCTTGCTAGATTACATAGCAAAACTACAAATGACTCAAAGACCTTAGCTATTGATAGGTTAACCCAAAAAATTTAAGATGGTTGTGTTTGGGATTGAGCAATGATTTTGCTACACTAATCAAAGATTTAAATTAGGAACAATATATAGTATATAACTTAGTTTGTGTGAGAATAAAATGAGCCTCCAAGCTGAATGGTTGTACATTGGACTGGATTGAAGCCACTTCCAATTGCAAATCTCTTAACCATTCAAGCAGGACGATGATGAGATTCGTTGTTACATTATTAAATTTTACTTAATTTTATATATTTTTAAATATATAAGAAGAAGCTTTACAACATGAAATTCAAGAGGCTTTCTAAAATAAAGAGATTATTATGGGAAGCAAGGATAGTGTCAAAGATAAGTTATGGGATGATAAAGAGCTGGAGGGTAAAAAGAAGCTAAGATATTATAAAGAGGAGATCAATCCCACCCTTGAGAACCAGAATTATCTTTCTATTTTGACTAGCTCGAAGAAAAAGATGAACATTGCTAAGATCATAACTAACTCTTGTGAAGTTTGGAGTGAAACCAAGAGGTGGTCTACTCAAGATGAACAACGCTATGATTAGAACTAACTCTCATGGACTTCGAAGTGAAATCATGAACATCGCTAAGATTAGAACTAACTCTCATGAAGTTTGGAGCGGTGGTCCACTCAAGATGAACAAGGTGGTCTACTCCCAAGACTCCTTGGGATGATAGAAGACTCCTTGAGCTGATAGAATTTGTCAGCTTTGGGACACTAAGAAAGTGGAAGATGAAAAGCACTTTCTTTTAGATCGTTCGCCCCCCTTACTCACACAAGCTCTCATTTCTCTAACATCTATCACAATTCCAATCTTCTTGACTTACTAAGTCAGCCCAACTATAGTGATCTTGGTGCTTATTTCCAATTTTTTTAGCATCCTAAATAATTACAATTAAATTCCGCATTGATCTTAGTGAACCTTAATCATCATCATTTATATTTTTATGATTACGTTCCTCTAATATTGAATATAACTTTCACTTCATAAAATTTTATTCATTTTCTAAATTAAAAAATAAAATAAAAAATAAAAATAAAAATAAAAAAAAAAATTAAAAAAATAATAATCCTAATACTATAAATAAGAGATTATGATTAATTAATAGTAATATAATTACGTCTTTTTAATAGTAAATATAAATATTACTCAATAATAATAAAAAATTAATAAAACATTTAAATAATTTTTAAAAAATTCTTAAAAGAAATTCAAATTATTTAAAAATATATAAAATTAACACCAAATACAAGAAATTTAAATTTAACAAATTAATTTTATATATAACTTAAAATTGTATAAGATTAAGTGAATTTAAATGAAATAGCTTATTTCTCAGCAAGTGGTTTCCATTTTTCAACTACTTCCCATAAAATTGGAAACTAAAACCTAAACTAAACACCACATACACAAATCATCTGTTCACAGATCATCTGTTTTACACTTTAGGTCGTTCTACAGTAGGTAAATCCCTAACCATATATGTAAATAAATAAGTTATGATAAACAAACCATAAATTTCTCAGAATAAGCCTGTGTGATTGGTACATACTGAAGGAAAAAAATAAAATATTACATTTATTGAATTTAACAAAGTGATGGAGTGATCTCATCAAAGAATCTGTAGATAAAGTAGAAACCGATTTTCTTGCCGACCGCAGTCGGTCATTGTGCTTTGTCAAACATGGCTCCAAATTTCTTCATTTTACCATACATTGTCAAACATTCCATCATCACTGCGGTTGAAATCGATCAGACATATGGGTAAACAAAAGAACTGCCACTCTCACATATAAATACAAACTATGAATACATTATTTTCCCAGGAAGGGTTGAATTTTGTTCGAGGATAACACTTTTCAGGAAGGATTTTAAGAAAAAAATAAAAATGTTTAGCCAAAATTTTTCGAACCAATAAGTGTGATTCATCAGCCACAGTCTCATCTATGAGATATTTGATCTTGTCAGCCAACCCAAAAAAAGCAGCGAACCAACAGCCTCTTGGAAACCCCTTGCCAAACATAGCCCTCGAACTTGACCCTCTCTACCCAAAAAGGCAAATCATTCCAGAGCATCAAATCATAACATAATTTGTTAACATAATTTGTTCCCAAATAACATCTGATGTGTATAGCTTCACTGAGCTTGGCATTCATTCATTCACAGCAATCATTCACAGCAAAAATGCTTCTCACAACCTTTACAACATTTTCCCAGTTGGAGCTCTCCCACTGATTACCCTTCACATTCAAATACAAAACCAAAATTTTCAGTCACTGCAAATGCAAACATAATTAACCAATATAAATACTAATCAGTTTCACTGCTAGATTACATAGCAGAACTAGAAATGACTCAAGAGCTTAGCTATTGATAGGTTAACCCAAAAAATTAAGATGATTGTGTTTGGTATTGAACAATGATTTTGCTACACTGATCAGAGATTTAAATTATGCACAATATATAGTATATACCTTAGGTTGTATTAGCATAAAATGAGCCTCCAAGTTCAATGGTTGTACATTCGACTGGACTGAAGCCACCTCCAATTGCAATTCTCTTAACCGTTCGAGCAGGAGGATGATGAGATTCGTTCGACTGGAAAGTGGATCGATCTGAACATTTATTCGCATGTCTGCTTGGTTGGGCATATTCTTGGATTGCTTCAAAGTAAATTCATCACACTTATAAACTAATGTTGCCTCATGCTCTTCATGTCTCTCATCAAAACAGGTACACCCCTCTTTCTTTGAAAATTTTACTCTCAACGATTCTTCCAGAGCACGATTTCTGTCCTCGAGCTCCTCCACTCGGCGCTTCAATTCACTCATATACCTCCAGGTATTTGAGAGTATAGAATATTTATCTCTCTGTCACAGATTTTAAGCTCAGGTATGTCAGCCATCATAGATGGAAAAACAAAACAAAAAAACAAAATTGAATGTCCAACATTCATAAGTGAACTCTGCAACAGAAATAGGTCCAGGACTTGTGGTATGAAGCTCAAAACATTTAATCATTTTGAGTACTCTATGAAATATAATGTTCTGATACTTTTTAAACCGAGAAAGGCATTCTAAGGTTGTTTAGTGGATGCTATAGGGGATATAGGGGATTTGTATGTTAAGAGATTTGATAATCTATCTAGACTTAAATGGATCTGTGAGTGATTAAAATAAAATCATTGCAGAGAATTAACTAATTGAAAAGTTAACAAAGATCCACCATCAAAATTTTATGTCTCAATGATAAATCTTCTTCATAGACAATAAAGCCTGATAATGAATCTTTTTAAAAATCCAAAGCATAGACAATCAAACATGACTACGGTGGTAAATCCGAGCATCCAATCTACAAAGTTATTATACCTTGGAATTATGAGGTAGAAGAGAATGCAGTAACGAGAAATGCTGCTTCAGTTTGGTTCTCCTGTTACGCTCGGCTAGCATATGATGAAAAGCGGCCTTGTTTTGAAGAGATGCATGGAACTCATGCTGTTCTTCAATATTTGCAATCTGAAACCTCTGGGCCTCTGTTCTCTTCTCGTTGACTTTTCTGAGAAACTTGAAGCATCTTTTCATTAGATTCTGTCTGCCATTCTTAACATAGTGACAGTGGGCAGATCTTATGTATGGGCCGAATGCACTCTGCCTGTACAACATACTACTCTCGGGCACCGACACGATATTATTTGCAACATTGAAGGACTGTGGATGGCTATGGCCCTGAGAGATGTTGCAGTGTTCTAACTGATAAAACACATCCATGTCTTCAGAAGAACTTGAATACCATGAAGTTTCAGTGGTACTGTAAAGGGGAAGCTCAAAATGAGCATCATCTATTATGCTGGCTGAATCTGCATCAATATTTCTGGTAAACAAGTCTTGCCCATTTGATTGAATCATTATCCCACAGGTGCTAGGTGCCATCAGGGGCATGTAAACCCCTGGAAGCACAGAAGTTGCATTAAAATCACCCTCTAAAGCAGAAGTGGTCATAATTTCCATCTGGGGATTCAAGTCTATCACCATTCGAGATGGAATAGGATTATGAAATCCTGGTTCTGCCATGCCCTAACAGGTATTTATCAAATCTCTATGGTTTATTTATATATCTATATGGTTTATATATATATATATATATACTCTGTAGGTTAGTTTTGTCTTTTGTTTTGTACATCAGGATAGCCAAGGCGGCGGGGCAATAAGACAGAAGACGTGGGCAGTGATAAATTTTATAATGACATGACTGGAATCTTTCCATGTCGATCTGATCGACTGGTCCCTCGGTCAAAGTACAAGAAAAGGTAAAATTATAATCAATTACAAAATCTTACTCGAACGACTTCCGTGCTTGAAAATCAGTCAAACCTATACCCTTTTACTCACATGCAAATCTGATTTTAGTCACATGTAGTAAAGTCTGGTCTTTGTGATGTTGTCTTCAATTTTCAATTAACTAAATTCGGTCAAAGTTCTAGATTCATCCAAAACTAAATTGTATTATCAAAATTTTAACCAAAAATTGTTTACAATTATAATGAATTTGGTTCGGCGGAGAGTGTGGTTATTATGAACTTAATTTTATTGTAGATTTCAGAAATATTTTAGAATTTGAAAACAAACTTCAGCTAAAGCAATTTGAATGTGACTAGATTGTAATTTGAATGTGATTAGATTGTAGATTGCGCGAATATTCTAGAATACTGTATAAGAGCTAGTTCAAACAATTGACCTTGTTTCAGAATATTGTTCATCAAAATAAAAATTATCAATATTTTAGAATACCATGTAATGAATTTGATTCTGTGGAGAGTGTGATTATTATGAATTTAATTTGATGGTAGATTTCAAAAATATTTCAGAATTTGAAAACAAAAATCAGGTAAGCAATTTGAATTTAACTAAATTGCAGATTGCACTAATATTGCAGAATTTTTTTTCAGAGAGAAAAATCTTCATAAAGTTATATTGAGACAATATAAAAAGTACATAAGATATGGCAAGGATCAGACACCTTACATGCATATGCATAAATATGGATCAAAATTAACAGTCATAGAATCCCGAAAAGATCAAAACTAACATTCAAAAACTGTACAATAAGATATCAAAGGCAAAAACAGCTACTGTGATAAACATATATAACAAAAAGAAACTATACGCAAAATATTGCAGAATATTATATACAAGAGCTAGTTCAAACAATTAACCTGGTTTCAAAATATTCCTCATCAAAATAAAAATAACCAATATTTCAAAATACGATATACATGTACAGATACTACTAGCGGAAACAAACAATTCACCTGAATATTTCCAAAATCAACCATCAAAATCATTTGACGAAGTCTTCTTCCGGACGACTGGGACAAATCTGGTTGATGAAAATAAAAATTAAAAAAACTAATTAAACCTCCTCTGATGTTCAAACTATGTGAGATTTTTTGACTGCGTCTACTTGCAGTCAACTATGATGGAGCCATCTTGTTTGAACACCATAAATGCATTTGCCTGTTCGCCTGTTGCTTGCTTGACCCGTATTTGAGTCAAGGTTGGCACACTGTTCGCGGATCTTGCATTTTCCCCACTTGACACGTCCTGTCAACTCAGTCATAAATTTCGTGATGCAGTGGCATGTCCAAAATTTTCTTTTGATTTGTTCAACGGACCTTGAAAGTGATCTGTGGCACTAAATTATCCATTGTTTATCCATTGTTAAGAGTAGTACAAACATAAAATCCGATCATCCTTTCTTAAATAAAAATAGATATAGATAGATCATCCTTTCCTAAATAAAAATAGATAAAATATTTCGATCACCCCAACGAAATATTTTTACTAGTTTAATTTTAGCAGAATAAAAATGCTTTAAAAATAGTTAGCTTTCTTTATGACTTACTTTAATTATTAAATTTTGAAAGCTAGCTGAGCTATATTGGAGATAACTTACAATATAGCTTAATTTAAATATAGTTAAATTAAAGTAGACAACGAAATTTTCATTAGGAGAGATTGAGAAAGATGTACTCATATTAATGATGAGCATAGTATAAACCTTATATGTACTTAAAGCGTGGAGTTTGATTTATTAACTTTCAGGTAATTTTTGTTTTAAGTTCGTTGTTTCATAGCTAAAATTAGTTTGACCAAATCATTTTACAAAATCACAAAGGTTTCGAAATAGAACAATCACAATATAAAACTATGGTGTTGTTAAATTGAAAATTTTGATACTTGTAATTAATGTGGTAAAGCCAAGTGTCTTGTAATTGGAACAACCATATGCTAGTTATAATGTAGCAAAACACTCACTCAAAATTTTTTTCATATTTATTTATAATTTAATTCACATAGTCATAGATTCAATCTATTTTTTACCTTAAATTCCAAGCAATAAAAAATAATTATAATTTGATTAATTGTATAAATTATTTAATGATAATAAAATATATTTTAATTTAAAAATATAAAATAAATATAAAATATCACCCATATATATTGGTGGAAAAAACAATATAATAGTGTGTCGTGATTCATGAGAAGCATATGATTGACCATGTTTTAATCAATGATATTACACGTATTTTAAAAAAATTTGATGGGAGATTTACACTTAGCCTAATTCATTTCTAGCAAATTAGAATAGATTCACGAGAGAATTTGATTTTGTTTTTTACTAGTTTAGAAGTTATGGGTTTATGAGGTAAAGAAGTAAAAGATGGACGAGTGAGAATATGAATTAGTTTAACTATATAAATTAAATGATTGAATTATAATTGAATTGATGATGATGATGGTTAATATCCAAGACCAAACTTTGGTCTATCGTACCAAAAGAAACAAATTATTTAGTTTGATTTAAGATTTTGTTCCTATGCTCAAAAAGCTTGGAGAGAAGCCTCCCAAGCTCACTATAATTTTGACATGTAAAAGGCTAGGAAGGTCAGTATTGCCACAAAGATTATGAAACTGAGATCTAATGTGGTTGTATGCGAGACACTCTAAGATTTTCAATCATTATTTTAAAATAAAAAATTGTATAAATCCTTCATAAATAATACCAATAAATAAAACATATTAAGATATAATTTTATAAAACATATTGAAATATAATTAATTTTATGGGGAATTACATGTTTATCTTAAAAAACATACTTTGACCAACAATTAT
>APFE030503128.1:132489-144197 GCA_000404065.3 Pinus taeda | reverse complement strand
GAAGACATTTTGAAGTTTTGGGATAATTGTTATCTAGTATATGGAATGACCATTTTATCTTAAGCATGAAGGACTGTGACTTGAAAATTAGAACACGAATGAAGTCAAATATACCTTTATTCAAAATGTTTATCTATATATATATAAAAGAGGAAAAAAATTGTATCAACAACAACCCTAAATTCAAGTAAACCTCTATTTCTATTAAATAATAGAGTCTTAGTTAAGTTTCTCTATCTCTTCTTAATTTTTTTGAAATAGATTAAAAAAAATATCATTTATTGTTTTCATCAATAATTACAAATGAACCTATCATCCAAGTCAAACAATAATATTCTATTAGAATCACATATTTTATGTATATATGTGACCTTTGTATTTTTCCCACCACAGTGCCTATGACCAACAATTATCTAACGAGTTGTCGTTAGTGAGACTTTTTAGAAGGTTTTTGGTTACCCTCTAGAATAATGTTGACAACAGGTATTATGAAAGGTGAACATCATTAACTTTGAATACTAAATATCAAAATTTTCACATATAAATATGGTATATATTTTAAATAAAAAATTAAACTTGATTATTAGCTATTAGAATTACATATTTTATGTATATATGTGACCTTTGTATTTTTCCCACCACAATGCCTATGACCAACAATTATCTAACGAGTTGTCTTTAGTGAGACTTTTTGGAAAGTTCTTGGGTACCCTCTAGAATAATGTTGACATATAGATGGAAATCAAACGGAAATATTATAAAAAGTGAACATCATTAACTTTGGATACTAAATATCAAAATTTTCACATATAATATGATATATTTTTTAAATAAAAAATTAAACTTGATTATTAGTACCATTGGACTATGTTTAAAATGAATACGATTAAAAAATTAAACTTGATTATTGGTATCATTTAGACTATGTTTAAAACGAATATGATTAAAAAAGATATGGATTTCATTAAAAAATAAATTTTATTAATGATTAAAAATAGAAAATTGATGTTTTATACATTTCAAAATTAAAATTAATTATATAAAGATAACAAAATTTTAAAATTATATTTAATTAAATAAAAAATTATTTTGACCCATAAATTTCAAATCATAAAAAATTATTAAAATTTAAACGGTGCTAAAAAAGTTTATTATTTATATTTACTATATATATATAAAACAAATTTTTTACCATAGTTTAATGTTTTTAACTTTACCAACGTGAAACCATGCGTGCGTGATGATACGTGGAACCATATTGTATGTCCAGTGGGGTTGTCTGTCGAGTCGAACCATATTGGATCTCCACTGGGGTCATCCGACAACTGCGACTAAGGCGGAGGAGGTATTTGTAAATGTACACTACTGCAAACTGCACAATTATAAATGTACGATCCAACTGCAGAATTCATCATTGCAAAATAAGAGGCAAGCTCTCTTAACCAATTAAAACACAAATAAATAAAATTTGAAATTTGAAAGAAAATTAATTTTTTTTAAGTATATTTTGTATATTGTTCATTTGATTTTTAGTCCACCTTAATTTAATTCTAAAGTCAATGCATTATTCAAAAATAAAAATGGTTTAAAATAACATATTTTTAAGAAGAAAAAAACAATTTTTTATTAGATAAAAAGATGTTATATTGTAGTACTTATAATATATGTGTCAAAATAATTTTGAAATACATTGTACATAAGGTATTACAATAGAATCTGACATTCATAAACAAAGACATTATAAGACATTACAGGAACCAACCAATATTCCAAAAACCTTGACTGAAACAACAGACATTATAAAACATTACACGAACCAACTAATATTCCAAAAACTCTCACTGAAACAAAATAAGGGTACAGAGGCTCACCATGAAAAAACTCAACATGGAGCATAATCACAAGTCCAAAATGAGCCACGAAAATCAAAAAGGGTTTGAAATAAACCCAAAGAAGGTAAAAACGCACAATATATAATACTTGTGCACAAACCGCCTAGGTAGCCATCATGCCCCAAAAAGAGGTTGCATAGAAACCCATCTCACCCAAAAATAGAGTTGCATAGAACTCGCGGTAGAAAACCCCCAAAGGCACCCCAGATGCAGGGGAGAAGCCTGAGATAGGTCAACAATAAGCTGAGTCGAAGGGGCCAAAACACTCCACGTCAACTCCGAGGCAGGTGACCACAAGAGCAACAAGAAGCCTGAATCTACAAGAACCAAGGAAACAAATAGAAGAAACCCCACGCAGATGTAGCAATGACCATCACATACCAACGATCTAAGACACCCATGCAAGGAGAAACCCCTGTTGTGCGTAGCGCCCACTAGAGAAGAGGAGTTTGTACAGTTGCTCCTCAATGAATGACCGCATCCGCGGTCACCTTTGCCTTCACATGTTCTTTTATTAGGCGGCAATTTTTTCCTGTGCCTTCGGGCTCCTTGTTGACTACCACAACATACCCTGCCACTTCTGATATCTCTACCACGGCCAAAGTTGTGACCAAATCGACATCCTCTAATCACGCCGCATCGGAAAAACCTTCCCTGAACCGCCATTCTGATATCTGTCAAAACCCTAGAAACACTCTGCGCTCATAGAAGACCCTCGAAGCCTCGAATACCTTAGACTCTCTTTTGGGCAGAGTTTAGACATACAACATAATTGTGTACACGCAAAATTTTTACAAACATAATTTGTCTCTATAGTGTGAGGAATTTTAATGACAAACACTTTTGGATTTTTGTCCATATAGATATTTTTTGGACATAATTTTACTTAAATTTTAATTTATTTTTATACTTAAAATTGCAATTTAAAATATTAAAAAAACAATAAAAAAATATTAAAAATATAATATTTATTTAAAATAATATTCCATTAAAAAATAGGTTAAAGGTATATCATTTTGAATAAAATTTAAAATCTTTAAAATAATGCTTAAAAATATTTTAGTTTAAGAGGGAAAAATTTATTTTGGGTGTTTGAAGTTTAGAAAAACATATTGTACGCCCATATAAATTAAATTTTATAGTATTTTAATTTATTTAAATTTATTGTAATCATTTATTGAGAAAGAAAAAATATATCAATTTCAAATCATTTGATGTAGGTATTTTTTAGTGTTATGTCTTTATTATAATTTCTTTAGTAATTAGAAATAAATAATATTCAATTAATTTAATTGATTAATTAAAACATTATATCTACTAGACAATATTTATACGTGAATTCTCATTATTTCGTAGCTTATAAGCTAGGTGTTCTCAATATATTGGCTACTCAAGATTTGAGAGTTTTTAATGCAATTCATCTAGTGAATGAGAAAACTCATCTCCTTAATGTTTTTAAATTGAATGTCTATAAAAGATATCAAGGCATCAAAGCATTTTTAAAAGCTAGCAGAGGTCCTAGGACTGAGAAAGACTATGGTGAAGTGGACTCTAGTGTCCAACTTCCCTTTATCCAAGGGACTTCAGATAAGATTGCTCATATTCTTAAGAGGCATAGGGTTTCTTCCACCTTTAGACCCTTGAAAACCATTCGTGGCTCTTTAAGATCACTCAAAGACCCTTTGGAGCATAAAAACATAAAAGGTGTTTATTTGATTCCATGTTCTTATGGAGCCTCCTACATTGGAGAAACTAGTTGTTTCATAAATCAAAGGATTCAAGAGCACGCGACTGACCTAAGACATTGTATGACTCACTCCTCTATTTTAGTTGAACATGTGAAAAATACTAAACACCACATATGTTTAGAGGATTCTCAGGTCCTTGCTAGGATTGATCATTTCCATCATTGTAAATTAAGGAAAGCCATCAAAATCGAGAAAATGTCTAATACACTAAATATGGATGATGGATAGAAGATGAGTAGCTCGTGATCCATCCTTGTATTCCTAGGCCTTTCCCTCTTGTTTTTATGTTGTTCGTTATTTTCCTTTCCTTCTCATGTTTATTTGGTTTCTTTTTCGTTTTCACTATTATTAAGTCTTTGTTTTCTTTTTCTTTTTTCTTCTTTCCTTTTTATTATCATATTAAAGAAATATTTATATAAAATTGATTAATTAGTTATATTTTATATACTCTTCTTTGGTAATTGTATCATTTCTTGGAAAACATTTTTCTAATTAATTAGTTTATTATTATTGACTAAAATATTAATGGAAATTATAGATTTTTTCTTTTATGTATTTTTTTTTATGTTTATTCATTAAATATACTTCCAATCTTTTTTTAATATTATTTGATTTGGCACTCTACTATAATATGTTGATTTGTTGATTTCCATTATCCCATTTTTTTCCTGATAATAACTTCAATAATATTTCAAATACCTCGATCCAAAAAACTGATGTGATTTATTCCCAAAAACTTACATTACATTTATATTTTAATTATAATTTACTTATGCAAGAAGAAAACCAAAAAATAAAAAATTATTAAATAGATAGTTTTGGAAAACAAAATTAAATATAAACATAATAAATAATATGCCTTAAAATACTTCATTAATTTTTTTAAAATATTTTTAGCAATTTTTTTTCATTGAATAATAATAAGTTTGTAGGTATTTTAACTGCAGTGTAATACATATAAAAAAAATAAGGCAATTTATTAAAAAATAAAATATAAGTTAAAAAAATAGAAGAAGTTAAATTCTAATTATTATGTGTAAAAATATGATTTGAGAAAAAAAATTAATAAATTGATAAAAACTAAGAAAGTAAAAACCTCTTTTACTTTTACAAATAATATTTAAATTTTTTATATTTAATAAATCCATACTTAAAATAAATCAAAACTAATATAAATACTTATTTAACTTTTTTTTGTTAAGTTTAACAATTCTATTGAACTATAAAAAATGAATTGAATTATATCACATTAGCATATATCAATCTTTCTTTATTGGGGAGCAATATCATACCATGTGCGTTCATATTGGGAGATATATATTGAGGAAAAATGACAATATATGAAGCATATAATAGGAGGTACACACGGGCTTCACTCATTGAACTTCTCACATGGGTTCATGGCATACTAAACAATACCCTTATTTTGACTATATATTGGAAATTACCTCTAAAAATCACATTATATAACACTCTACCAATACGAATCCAATACACCTTCCCAGTTTAAAAAACCTCTACTTTCACTAGATATTGTTGGTATCCATTTTTCATTAACATTTTTTATACCCCTTTATATTTGTTTCATTAACTTTAAGTTCCACTTTTTATACTTGCCAATATAAAAACCTTTTACCCCCTATTATATGCTCAATATATTATGTCATTTTCCCTCAATATATATTTTCCAATATGAACACACATGGTATGTTATTGCTCCCCCAATGAAGCCCCCATGAGGGGGTAAAGGGTTTTATATTGGCGAGTATAAAAAATGGAGTTCAAAGTTAATGAAAAAATATAAAGAGGTCTACAAAATGTTAATGGAAAAATGGATACCCACAATATCTAGTGAAAGTAGAGGTTTTTTAAATTGGGAAGGTGTATTGGGTTTGTTTTGGTAGGGGGTTACGTAATGTGATTTTTAGAGGTATTTTCCAATATGAAGTCAAACTAGGAGAATTGTTTAGTATGCCACGAATGAACATAATATGTCATAGGTTCATTGAGTGAAGCCCCCATGTCTTTCCCTAATCACACTACACAACATAACATATTTTCTTCTTGGACTTATGCTCCAAGATTATACATTGGCTTGTCTTTCTTTCCATTCCTCTTTTGAACGTCTATCTAACCCGAGGGATTATCTGAGACTTCCTTTCCTTGAGATATTTCCATTGTCGAGTGCTCTGACATATTTGTTGGCTCCTTGTCACTATCTGAGTGGTCTAATTTGTGGGTACGTTTTTGCCCACTCTTTGCAGATGCCAAAATTATGACTAAATTTTGTGTAGTACTAAAGGACAGGTGAGCTTCCCCCCTTGATGGATGAGATGGCTTCTTATGAGTTTGAGCTAGATCTGCAGGAGAAATGTTAGCATCAATAGTCTTCTAATTGCAAGAATTTCCTAACACGTGAGCCGCAATGGACTTAGAACCATTGGGACCTTTTGGATCTTGTTATACACAACTTTTCTTCTTAGCTTCAGGGTGTGGAGAGGTGCCTTGTGAATATGGGCAAAAGCAAAAAGCTATATTTTCATAATCCATTAGTTGGGATAAACCCTATTTCCCCATTTAATAAGGATTTTATCCAACAATCATTTATTGAGGTCCACTTTAACACAAAAGTGAATAAATGTTGGAATTCCTTTCATAATCCTTTCTGACACATTTTTTGTTGGATATCTAATCCTCTAAGGGTTGGTGTGGAATGTGAATAGTCACTGGATTCTGAGAGACCACTTATTATATGAAGACCAAAGGTCACAAAAATGTAATATAAATGTACATCTTTGTTAATAGAAATGCATTCATGTTTATCCTATTTGGCTATCTTCGCAATGTATATGTTTAACATGGTATCAGAACGAACGAATTTTGGCCTGCTCCAATTTAAACAACTGGTTTTGTGGCCTTTCTTTGTGTGTTAGTTATGTATGATCTTCAAAATTGATACCATACCCTATCTACTCGTGAGAACTAGTATCAGCCCTGTCCTGAAATGTGTTGGCTTAACCATTTGCTTGTTGTAACATGTGGCTTATTGGTTGTGTTGAAAAACCTCCGCTAAATTCTCGTATCACATCACATATTTCTCATAGTTGGGGCCTTGAAAGAACTCTAATTACTCTATCTCAAGCGTTTTGCAGTGGTACCTGCTTTGCAGTCATTCTTCTCTACACTAACACTCTCTATACCCTAATGTTTTCTATGGCATGAATCTTTGCTATATTATCTTTCTCTATAACGTATCTAACACTCTAAGGCTTTAACACCTTGCTTGTTACTGAGCGGAGGGTAGATGAGTGGTGAAATTAGATGAGCGGCGCACTCCACAATTTTCGAAGGATTCCTATATTTCATTCCTGTACAGTTTGCATCTCTCCAACAACAATGATCCATTGCTATAACGGATCGATTGTCTCACCATGTAGATTGGTGGTTTTCCTCTCCAAATTCTGAAAACAATTAAAGAATTGGAAGCAGTTCGAGTGAGACGTGAAGGCTTGCCTTTCTTCCCTGGATGTGAAACAAGTGCTCGAGGTGTTGAAGTAGGAACAGACAAAGTTGAGGCCATTTTCTGGAAAATCATTATTAAAGGCTTGGCCTTGTTTGAACTCGTCAACGTTCTTATCGAAGAGAAGAACACATGCAAAGGACTGTGTCCTTACTTTTAAAGGTGTTCTACTCCAATCAAACTTTCCAATATCGAACTTGTGACATCATCCTACTCATTGGACTCAAGTGGTGATAGCATTGTGTCTTGTGGTTTATTATTTGCCCACGACTATTCGTCATTATATTATACACATGAGATCGGTACCTATCTGCAATTATATTGAATGCTGAGCTTGAGTTTGGAGGTGTGTTAAACTTATGGATTTGGCTGATTATGTTGACTACGTTGGTGTTGGTTCATGTTATATGATGTTCAAATTCATTGAAAGGGAACTATGTTCTGATCGCCATGTCAAAGTTATGCATTATTCTTCTCTGCAAATGGTGAACCCGAGAGCTTTGCAGGATTTCATATCATCGAGAAAAATACTTTGCTAAGACAAAGTGGCAAACTTGACATATATTGGTGAAGAGTGGCACATCAAAATGAAGTATTATAAACTGCTAAATGTTTCAGGCAGAAAATTCAGTTACGGCTGAAACATTGGCAGATAGAACTCATTCAATCTTGTAGCTCATGCAACACACACGAGTTCGAATAGTCATTTGCATTGAAGTGTGAACGTTGACTACATATGCAATGATGTAACTAGTTCTCTGTGTGGATGTTTGTGTCCCTTATACGTATATTTAACCAGTAAGTGCATTGAAAGTTGGTCCCTCTGCATTATATTGTATGCATAAGTATATGGTTTTGCGTTGATTGAAGAACACTTCTATTCGTTGAATCTTGTTTATGTGTGTGAGTGGGTATATATTTAATGCTAAAATTTGAGCTATATACATTGAAATAGTTTTGAAACACGGGTAAGGTTTAGGGCATCATGAATTAGGTGATTCCTCTTTATTAGTAATTACTTGTGAGAGTTTTTACTTCATTAACTTAGGGTCTTACTTTTGCTTAAGTTATTAGTGGTCTTCTTCATCGAACATCTACCAATGCATGAACATAAATAGACAAGAGACATAGAATGTAGGTTATGATCCAGGGCCAAAACCTCTCACTTTTTGAGGAAAACCCGCACAAATTCTTCTTATAGAGATTCCAATTGACGAATACCAAGACCAAAACCTTTGACCTATTAGCCACTCCAAGACCAAGTACAAGATCTCTTGAGATTAAAACTTCTTCTTGACTCCTCTTCCACCTCAACCTTCTTTGATACATAGCACTAACACAAACTAAGATAATCTCCTATCATAGCCATGAACTATCATGTCACTGTCAACACAGAAACTCATCACGGTCATGTCACCAAACTATGATCATTGTAGCAGCACTGAATCTCACTATCATGTCATTACAGATAGCATTGAATCTTTGTAGCTTCATTATATTACTGATATAAGACTTCTTCCTAGCACTAAGATAGAGATCTGAACTTCATGTCACTATAATCATACACACGAACTTCAAAGATACATCTAACATTTCTTCTGTTCTGTGATCTGAATTCTGGGAGAGATCTAAGCTTCATATTTTACTGTGATAATCCTTTAAACATATCCTTGTTGTCTACATCATCCGAGCTTGTTCCTGTACTAGAGATCTGAACCCATCTTCTATTTTTTCCATCCGAAAACTTCAGAGACGGATGACCAAATTTCTAGTTTTGGGGAATAGGCCGATGTGCCTATTTATAGTCTTATGTTTATCATACTAAGCCGATGTAAACTTATGAATAGGTCTGTCTCCATAATAAGAAGCTTACATGATTTTGTCACCTTATCTTGAAGCCGACATGAAGAGAGGACTATGTGCTTGTCATTGGAGGGATATATTGACTTATATACAATTGCCACATGCTCAAGAAGGGCTCTTTATACACGACATTGAATCTTTGACTCTAATGATAAATCCTAGGGCTCTCAATGGGAGCCAACTAGATAAAAACTCTTGCTCATGAAACCCATGAAGAAAGGCATTACAAAAATAATTTTATTCTCTTGTTTTCATCACTTACAAATATCATAATTACATGTCATTATGAAGACCGAACCTAGTTACATTTTACAACACTCCCTCTTAACTAGGGAGGTATTCATTAGGGTACTTGGTCATTCTCAATCTGAAGAATTTCTCATAAGAAGAGTCGGATTAGTAACCCATATGTATAGAATCATATCAATCAACATTGTCACATAGCAAGGCCTTAACTAACAACTCTATCCACATGATCAGAACACAATGCTAGCGAGACCAATGATTCATAGACACCATAATCATTGTCTCTCAAGGTACATACTCCACCTGGGTGTTCACAGAGTATGACCTACATTGGACTATTCTTATCTTGGATAGCCAGTGCTCAAAGAATATCGGTCCATGAATATTCTTATCTTGGATTCCCTATCTCATCCTCAAAGAGTATCAGATGTCAAATGATTACCCAATCCTCCATTCTATCTTCCCAGGTGAAGACCAAGATGATGTGTCTATCTCTCCCTCTTAATTAGGGAGGAAATATCAATTCCAATAATGGAATATACTCATTCCTATGGAAAGAATACACCTAAGCTCCCTCTTGGCTTAGGAATTTCTAAGTTTCGTCCAAGTAAGAGATTGGTTTTTCAGGCTCCCTCTTAATTAGGGACCAACAACAACTCTTCAACCAGCAGCTTGAAGAGCTCCTTCCTTCGATGTCATGAATTTTATTTGTCAAGGAGTATTCATATTTTATGGCTTATTCATAGGGCACAAACCATCCATCAATTCCATCCATGGGTCAGTCATGTCATTATTCATTTCACCAGAAAGTGATCCATTAGTCTTCATCTGACCTTGCTTCATGTCCTGTTCCCTTCTTCATGCCATATTTTCAGAAGGATATTACATCCTTTTATATGGTCCTCTTAGAAGTCGTCCACGGTTCTTCCCTTTGGCAGTCTTGCATAAGCCCATCCAGATATTTGTTCAAAATAAGAAATGAACACTTAAATTAAAATTACCTTTGTGATGGTCTTTCATCATGACATCTTCTAGTTTGCATCAACATCTTGCATACATGTTGACATATCTCCCATAGATATCCATTGTCAAGGGTCTCCATCTTTTTCAAAATTCCATAAGAGTATTCATATCTTTCCGGGTGATTTCCTAGTCAAATCTTCTAGCCCTCGAATGTTGATTTCCTTTTCCATGGTTGCATAGTCCACGATATCTTCCTTCCTTTCTTCACACATGATATTCCCAGGAACTTCCAGTCAAAGTTCCTCTAATTTCTGTCAACCACCCCATTTTCATTAGAGGAAATTTCAGCCTAAAATTGGCCTCCTAAAGAAAAATAATGAAATAATAATTAAAATATTAAAATAAGAGTTATGAATTTTGGAGGGAAAATAAAAAAACTAATTTTTTTAATTATATTTTTGGCTTATATCCTTATAGGTTTACTCAAATTTCAAATGTAGACACTCCTTGGATGCGGAATTGAATTCCGCATCCAACGAGTACCCATTATGCATACTTTTGAGAAGACCCACATTGATAAAAATTGCATATACATATACATTAAAAAATGTGTTGAACATGTTTTTTTAATGTATCTACATTTTTTTGTCAAAGTAGGTATTCCAAAAAGTATGCATAATGGGTACTCATTGGATGCGGAATTTAATTTCGCATCTTATGAGTGTCTACACTTGAAATTTGAGTGAACCTGTAACGAGATAAGCCAAAAACACAAATTAAAAAAGTAGTTTTTCTTCTTTTCCCTCCAAAATATTTACATGTACCTCTTTTTAAATTTAAGGGATTTTGATTGGTTTACATATTATGACATGGAAACTACATGAAAATTTCATGGGCACTTTTATGCTAAAATTTCCTTTAATGCATATGAGGACATATTATGTTGATTTCATCTGGTGTGACCTATGCCTTCCTGCATCCTTTCAAAGGAGGAGATATTTTTCCTTTGCTCACACTTCTC
This sequence comes from Pinus taeda, assembly GCA_000404065.3. Taxonomy (NCBI): domain Eukaryota; kingdom Viridiplantae; phylum Streptophyta; class Pinopsida; order Pinales; family Pinaceae; genus Pinus; species Pinus taeda. The sequence continues at coordinate 132,944 of APFE030503128.1, read as the reverse complement.
AAGATAGAGCATTGATCCATGTTACAACCATACAACATGACATTATAATATTTAATACAAGAATACATACCTCATTTACCTTAGGTCATCTAGGCTTATTTCAGCAACTTCCTTGTGTTAGCTTCCTGCTGCAGCAGGTTATTCATTTTTCATGATTGGCATTTCACAGGCCAAATATGTCGTACTTTTCTTACTGCAATGCTCCATATTTGCTTAACAGTCTCCAAGTGAAGAAGGCTACTTCAAGTTCATTCAATTGCCTACCAAATTTTGTAAAAGTTATCTCGGTATCGCTAATTTTTCAGTTAAAGGGAGGTCCAAACAGTTTAATCTTGGTCTCCCTAGGTTTAAATTTCCTGTTTTAGAATATAGAGATTGTAAATCTGTCCAAACAGTTTAATCTTGACAGATTCTTAGATAGGTAGAGAAGCAGAGGAGCCCAACAGCTTAATCTG
>APFE030503128.1:85135-118131 GCA_000404065.3 Pinus taeda | reverse complement strand
ATCTGTGACTCCATGCCCAATGGTTCGAAACTTATCACACCTTACCATGCCTCTTTGTTCGAGAATCCTACCTTCTTTCCAACCACAATCAACACTCCCTTGAAGTCAGAAAGCTAGCCTAAAATCATCAACTAAGGTTGAATCAAAAGGAGAGAGCCCTCTCCGATTGCAGGTGGGCTAGAACCTGCAATTCAAAGATTGGTTTGTGGTTACCTCGGCCGTATCCCTATTAGGAGCCTAGGGACAACCTGAGTGATAACACCTTGATTGAAAATATCTTAAACCCCTTGATTTGCTTCATCTTTTATGTCATCATGCCATTATCCCATGAATTCCACAAGTTGGAGTTCCTGATGAAACACTTGCTTCCACTCTAGATCAGTGAATCCTTTGATGAGGATTCCATCAGAGAATCTTGAGGATCTTGCATATCCCTATCCAACAGATGTTTCCTTTGACTTGATGTATGATGAGACTTGTATTGGATTACTTCTTCCATTTCCTTTAGTTTCTAATGAGGTTCTTAAGAGCTATATCCTTCATAGTTGACTATAAGACATCCTTCATGTTTCCTATGGTGATGACACGAGCTCTTACTTTTAATGCTTTTCCTCTTCCTTGGACTTCCCTCTTTCATATTTCTCCACTTCTTTGGTGAAATGAACTTCTTCTCTTTCTTGTTATTTCCCTTCTTAAGCTTAGGACAATCTTTCCTGTAATGTTCATAACATTGAATCTTAGCTATGTTCTTATTTCCTTTCAGCAAATGTCTGAATACCTTTTTACCTCAACCTGTCTTCTTTTATCTTGTGTAGATATTACATGTTGTTGTGTAGCTTTCTTATCCTCACAAACATTTGTTACCTTGTTCATGAGTTAGTGCATTTAGAAAAATGTGGATTATCTCTCCCAGATCTTGCAGTTGAGATCTTATGAAGATAACCCTTTATCCTTTGATACCTTCAATTTGTGTAGATTAGATCTTAGTGATGTGACTCTTTATGGTAATTTCAAAGAATAGTTCTACCAGCTTATCATATATTATCTATTTGACATCTCCAATACTACTATATGAGGGGACATTTCATAAGAATCCCTTTCCATGTATTTAGAGGAGACCTTTTCATTGATATGTTCAATGACTTCACTTTCTTCAAGGACTATGTTTATCCTCCTTTCTCCATGCAAGGAATTTCGATGACCCAACCAATTTATAGATATCCTTACAAAATGAAACCATTTTGCCAAATTTGATTATAGAATGAAAGATACTTACTTGACAAGTGAAGATGAAATATTCAACTTGATCATTTTGATGGTGGTTAAAGAAGATGTCTTAGTGCTCCTTTTGGAAAATCTTCTTCCAAATGAAAATCCCTTCTTAAATAAACGAGATTGTTCCTTTTATCATGTAAATGCCTTTAGATCTAGCTTCCTTTGTTAATGGGGATTGATGAGAATGTTTTGATGCTTCCTCAAATGATCTTCTTCAAGGATAATAATGCCTGCTTTCCTTTAAGATACTTCGAATTCTTTGGTAGTGAATGAGTGTAGATCAGAAATGCTTCTAGGGTTTTGACTTTCTCCAAGATGATGTGATCTTAATTTTTAAAGTACTTTGAGCTACCTTGCTTTGTATATAACTTGATGAGGTTCTTTGTAGTCTTTTGATGATGACTATAGGATCCAATACTTTTGTTGGTGTAGACTTCTAGCTGCTTTGATTTGTAGATCTATTTGTCTTGAGTAGAAATAAGGCTTTGGCCTTGATTATTTTGATTGATGATCCCAAGACTTCTTCTGAAGTAGATCTTATTCTTTGATCTAGGGTTCGATTCTTCAATGTAGATATTTTAACTTTCACTTTGATATCCTTCAACTTGTTTAGATGCCATTCTTGAAACTTGGTCCATGAATGTCTCTTCGATTGCATGCTCTTTTCTTGACTTTGACACCTTAGCTCTCATACAATGTTGAGAAATATATGGCATCATGAATTAGGTGATTTCTCTTTATTAGTAACTGCTTGTGAGACTTTTTACTTCATTAACTTAGGATCTTATCTTTGCTTAAGTTATTAGTGTTCTTCTTCATCAAACAACTACCAATGCATGAACATAAATAGACAAGAGACACATAATGTAGGCTATGAGCCAAGGACAAAACCTCTCACTCTATGAGAGGAAAACCCGCACAAAGTCTTTTTATAGAGATTCCAATTGACAAATACCAAGACAAAAACCCTTGACCTATTAGCCACTCCAAGACCAAGACTCAAGATCTCTTGACATCCAGCCTTCTTCTTGACTCCACTTCCACCTCGACCTTCTTTGATACATAGCACTAACACAAACTGAGGTCATCTCCTATCATAGAAACGAACTGTCATGTCATCAAAGATAACATTGAATCTCTGTAGATTCATTATATTACTTATATAAAACTTCTTCCTAGCATCGAGATAGAGATCCGAACTTCATGTCACTGTAATTATACACATGAACTCCATAGATATATCTAACGTGTCTTATGTTCTGTGATCTAAATTCTAGGAGAGGTCAGAGTTTCATATTTTATTGTGATCACCCTTTAAACATATCCTTGTTGTCTACATCATCCGAGCTTGTTTCTATATTGGAGATTTGAACCCATCTTCTGCTTTGCCCATTCGAAAACTCCAGAGAGAGATGACCAAAATTCTATTTTTGGGGAATAGGTCAAGGTGCCTATTTATAGTGGTATGTCCATCATATTAAGCCGATATAAACTTATGAATATGTGTGTCTCCATAATAAGAAGCCAACATGAGTTTGTCACCTCATCTTGAAGCTGACATGAAGAGAGGATTGTGTGCTTGTCATTGTAGGGATATATAGACTTATATGCAATTGGCACATGCCCAAGAAGGGCTCTTCATACATGACATTGACTCTTTGACTCTAATGATAAATCCTAAGGCTCTTAATGGGAGTCAACTAAATAAAAACTCTTGCTCATGAAATCCATGAAGCAAGGCATTACAAAAATAATTTTATTCTCTTATTTTCATCATTTACATAGATCATAATTACATGTCATTATGAAGACCGAACCTAATTACATTTTACAACAAAAACACTGATATGTGCCAGCTGCTATTAGTTAAAATCCTGCATTGATTTTGATGTGTATGATTGGTGTCTCATATGTTCATGCTCCTACTACTCTGCATTGAAGTGTTGGTGGAATGGGCCGTATAAAACCTCTGCACGATTGAACTTGGTAACATGATTCTGTGTTGTCTACTATCCAACATATTTATATAGTAGATCTGCCACAATTTCTCATAAGTTTATTGCCATTATTTGTATAATAGAGAAGTTGGTGTCTATATTTTCCTCATTATTTTATGAGTATTTTATCTTTAGTTGAGATTTATTTACTGAAAAATGGCTCCAATTGGTGTAATATTAGAGATATTGAACAATATGATACTCTCAACTTTGGATAACACAGTCATAATCAGTAAGGATTTTCTCCTTGATATTCACAGTTGTTTACAAGACGCACAAGAAAAGATCAATTTTTTGCAACTCGAATCACAACTTTAGCAAGATGAGTTACAACAGAATAGACATCATTCTGAACCTATTTTTGTTCAAAACATTGAGACAAACACCCATCAGAAACAAGAAATTGCAGATGGAGTACCCCATTTTAGGAGCAAATGTGCAGAAAGATGTAGAAACTCTGCTTGCACTTCCCAAGTCCATCATCGAACCTTGGGAAGAACTTGTCAGCAATAAGCATAAAACAAGTCTTGGATATGACAAGGATGTGTCCTTTCATATTCTGGTCTATTTCAAGCCCATCAAATTTTAGAGTGTCGGATTTCTTCATGACAACTCACCTTCACCTGTTCCATATTCCGCTCCTCCACATTCACAGCCAAAAGTTGTCAAATTCGAACATTGTGACCAAGTTGGCCATGTGAAAGATCATTGTTTTGATTTTCACCTGTGCAAGCATTGTGGTTAGCACACTCATTCTTCACACAAATGCTTAAAAAAAAACCTCCTACAAGAACAAAGATTCACCTTGAATGGATCGCTTCTTGGCAATGGGCTTCAACAACCAAGAAGATATTTCAATCATATGTCAAAATTTCTTCTTGAGTATTGAAAAGTCTTGCAGTTGAGTTATCTTCATCTTCTCACCTTTTACTTGACAGGGGGGGAAGTGATGGTCATATGCAAGTTTCAAGTATGCATCAAGTGAACCTAGGCCGCAACTTGAACCTGCTGCTTGAGCCTACAACCAAAAACAACCATACCCAAATTCAAAGTTGTAGCCAGAGACACAAAAGCCCCTAAGCATGCCTTTGGCTGATGGCCTTCCTTAAACCACCATAGGTTGTCGAAATCCCTTCTTGCAGGTTGAAGGTCTCCCTCTCTAAAGCATTAAGGAGCACTTCCTCTAGCAAAAGACTTCAACTTCTTGCCATATGTGGAAGAGTTCTTGGAATCACACTAAGAATTCCTTTGGTTGGTGGCCTTCCTTAAACCACCGTAGGTTGTAGAACTCCCTTATTCTAGGTTGGACACCTAATCTGCTAAGGTTTGGTGTGGAATGTGAATAGTCACCAGAGTCCAAGAGACCACTTGGTATATGAAGACCAAAGTTCACAAGAATGTAATATAAATGTACATCTTTCTTAATATAAATGAATTCACGTTTATCCTATTTGGGTGTCTTCTCCATGTGTGTGTTTAACATGGTATGAGAGCCGACAAATTTTGGCCTTGCTCCAATTTGAGCCACTATATTTTTGTATTGTTTTTTGTGGCTTTCCTCTACATGTTTGGACAAGTGTCCAGACTTGGGCGTTGTTCAAATTTATTTCAAATTTTCACATGTAAGACTTGTCCTCATTAGGGATTGCATGCACTCAGACTTCTCGTTGTTCCTTTGAAATGCCAAAATTATCTTCTCCCATGTCAAGTATCTTTGTCTGCATACTACCTATCCCAACAAATGAAAAAACTAATATAAATTCCTTTTTTGTGCCCTTGTAATGCTTCTATTACCCTAACTCTTCTCTTTCAGCGAGCTCTTGCAGGTCTAACATACTAGTAAAGCACAAATTTGAATTGTTTGTGTCCATGTATCCACAAAGAAACCTTCACATCCTACTCTTCACAGAACTAGGTTATAATCCTTAGACCAACTATTGTTCCTACTGGTGTCATTAATGGCGATGATGGATTTGGCAGGAATTGATAAAATAAACTAGACTGAGTTAAAAATTGTAGCTCTACATAGTGGAACCATACCATGATATCCCTCACATCTTTGTTTTATTGCTCCTTGTCATATCTCGTACAATGTTGGATTAACGTCGACGCTGCATAAGAGGTGCCTTGTATCAAGAAATAATTTTTCTATTTTAATTTTTGCAATTCTTCAAAGACTTTTGGCATTATTTCCATGATGCTACAGTGTGGGTTGCCCACCTTGAACAGAAACCTCGAGATTCTTTGACCATGATGATAAATAAATCTTCATTATTAAAACAAGAAAAACGTCAAAACCATATACAGGATATATCGAATACAACACACGTGGTTTGGGCACCATTAAAGGATTGCGAGAGATTGAACTCAGCTTTGTAGATTGTGCGTTGAATTTGTGAAATCCTAGTTATATGGGTTGTTTGCTGCAATGTGTTGGTGATGGAAAATAGACTTTAGAATGGCGTGACCATACTATGAGTAGTGTACTGCTACTATCAAGAGAAACATTTCAACATTTTCCTCATGAAATATAATGCATATATGAGGCATTGGTTCATTGATTGAAGCATTGAATGGTGCTACGATTGAATGTTGTGTGTTGAGTTTTCTTTGAAGACCATGATGCAAAGGTTCATTTAATATGAGTTTACATAAAAAATTGTGTCAGTTGTTTGGACCATAGTTTTGATTAGGAACCTCTCAGATATTTTCTGGTTCCCATGCTATAACCGAGGAAAACCTGTTTGTGACTCTTCCAACATTTCAGTGTCACTTGAGAGGTCGCCTCCTTGTGTGAATCTCTACCTTTGTTGCAAGGTGAAGAAGGGGAAGACTCTCGGTCTTCTTCTGTTGGAAGTTTGACAACTAATTATGTAAATTTGGGTAAAATGTAACAAGTTAGTTTTATACCGAATCATCGGTTATGTAACTGAGGAGGCACATATAAAACCAAATGAATGCCCAAACTATTGTATGGAGAATCATTATTGATTGAATAGAGATTCCAATCCCTTGCTCCGTGGATGTTTCCTTGACACTTTGTCAAGGTTTTACCACATAAATCCTGTGTTATTACTTGTGTGTGAATTTAGTTTTCCAATCAGTTATGCTTTTCTTGGTTAATAAAGTTCTATATGAACAATGTGAAACCTGTTAATGTTCTATTAGCTTCCTATTTTAAGCTTTCTTTGGTTTTGAGTCCTAGAACTGATGAAGAAAAGCAATATATGTCTCATGTACCATATGCAAATGCTGTAGGCAACTTAATGTATGCGATGGTATCTATAAGACCTAATATTTCACATGCAGTTGGAGTTGTCAGCAGGTTCATGGAAATTCCAGGTGAAGAACATTGGCGAACAGTGAAATGGGTGCTTCGATATCTAAGAGGCACAAGTGACCATTACATCATCCTTAGTGGTAGTGAAGGATCTGTCTGTGGATATGTATATGTTGATTATGCAGTTGATTTGGACAAAAGAAGATCTACTACAGGTTATGTCTTTACTCTTGTAGGTGGATAAATTAGTTGGATGTGAAAGCTTCAAGAAACAGTTGCATTGTCCACTATCGAAGCGGAATATATAGCTGTTTCAAATGCCAGTAAAGGAGCAATCTGGTTAAAGGGTCTGCTTGATGAGATTGGAAGGATGTAGGAGAAAGTGAATGTACTTTGTGACAGTCAAAGTGCTATTCACTTGGCTAAAAGTATTTCTTATCCCAACAGAACCAAGCACATTGATGTAATGTATCATTTTCTAAGACATTCGATCGATGGCGGAAAAGTAGCTCTTCAAAAAGTCCATACGCGAGAGAATTGTGCAAACATATTCACAAAGCCAATTACAGTAGAGAACCTGTGATGGTGTTTAGCTTCTCTTGGCTTGCAGAAAAGATGATGAATGGGCATGGGCAAGGGATTAGGAAAATTGTTGTCAAGGTGGAGCTTGTTGGAAGTTTGACAACTAATTATGTAAATTTGGGTAAAATGTAACAAGTTAGTTTCATACCGAATCATCAGTTATGTAACTAAGGAGGCACATATAAAACCAAATGAATGCTCAAACTATTGTATGGAGAATCATTATTGACTGAATAGAGATTCCAATCCCTTGCCCCATGGATGTTTCCTTGACACTCTATCAGGATTTTACCACGCAAATCCTGTGTTATTACTTGTGTGTGAATTCAATTTTCCAATCAGTTATATGTTTTTCTTGGTCAATGTATAACTAAATTTTTTTCCTTCTTTTCTCAGGAAAAAAATGGCCAAGATGTCGAATACAAAATTCGAGGTGGAGAAATTCACTGGAAAGAGCAATTTTGCTCCTTGGAAACTGAAAGTTAGGGATCTGCTTGTGCAACAAGGGTTGCACAAGGCATTGGATGGGGCAACTAAGAAACTTGCAACCATGAATGATTCAAACTTGGAGGACTTGGATACTCGAGCCCTCAGTACCATCAATTTTGCTTGGCAGATAAGGTTATCTTCAACATTGTTGAAGAGAGTACAACTTCAGGATTATGGGAAAAACTGGAAAAACTCTATATGACAAAGTCATTAACCAATAAAATTTATCTGAAAAGATACCTGTACAGTCTTCGAATGAAAGAGGGTTCAAAAGTTGCAGAACATTTGAATGTTTTTAATACACTTATATGCCAATTAACATATATGGAAGTTAAAATTCAGGAAGAAGATAAAGCAATAATGTTATGAAACCAGCTCAAGAAAAGATAGAAAAGATAGATCAACGTCTTAGAATTCAATCTCTTCTAGGGGGCAACCTCCTTTACATTACATAAATGAAAAATCTTGGATGATACAAATGAAAAGACCTCTTTCTATATATAGGGTCTAAGGGGTCATAATAATCAGAGCCTACATAACAATAATAATGTAAGGGAACAATAATAACAATAGTGGGCTTCTATGGGGCACAATATTAACAATATGGGCACTACATGGGTACATCAATATAATAAGTGGGTTGTACTAATAACAATAAGGGGTTACACTAGTAGTATAGGGGCCTAACAAATAACCTTGTTGTGTTCTCTGCCCGATTCATGGGATCACTTTGTAACTTCAATAATCTTGAGCACTGCTGATTCTTTGAAGTTTGAATCAGTCGTGGGAGCTCTCTTGTCTGAAGAAGTACGAAGGAAATCCAGTACTGAAACAACTGCATCAGAAGCCATGATAGCTAGAGGATGATCAAAGGAAAGAGGAGAAAAGACAAGGGGGTCTTCCAGATCTAAATCGAAGGGAAAGAAGTGTAAGGAAAAACTTTGGCACTGCAATAAAATTGGACACCTGAAGAAAGACTGTTGGAAACGAAAAGAATCTGATAACCCGAAGAGGAAGTGAATCAGGTCGATTCAGGTATGATAGACGAAGTTTTACCTGCTGAAGGATTATGTATGATAGATGAAACTTCACCTGAATGTAATGTCTCTCAGGGTTTAGAAAGCTGGTTGTTAGACTCTGGGGCTTCTCATCACATGTGTCCACACAGAAATTGGTTTACTTCATATGAAAATGTAAATGGTAGTTCTGTGTTTATGGGTGATAATGTATCATGTTAGACTGTTAGGATGGGAAATATCAGGACTAAAATGTATGATAACACAGTTAGAACATTAACTAGTGTTAGACATGTACCTGATTTGAAGAAAATTTGATTTCTTTGGTAGTATTGGATTCGGATGGTTATAAGTTTACAAGTCAGAATGGCATGCTGAAAGTCTTTAAAGGAGCTCTAGTGGTTATGAAAGCAGAAAAGGTCGGAAATATTTACAGGTTAAAAGGAAGTACTTAGGTCAGTGAAGCAGCAGTTGCGTCAGAAAGGGAAGGAGCAGGTACTCATCTATGGCATCAATGATTGGGTCACATGAGCAAGAAAGGTTTTCAGATACTGATGAAATGTAAATCTCTTCCCAATCTGAAACCTTTGAAGTTATATTTTTGTAAACATTGTGTGTATGGAAAATAGTGTAAATAGAGATTTAAAACTGGAAATCATAATAGTAAAGATATTTTAGACTATATTCATTCTGAAATATCTTTACTATTATGAAAGTATTCATATGTATCATATGGAAGTGCTCTATATTTTTAACGTTTATTGACGATTTCTCAAGTAAATTTTGGGTTTTTATGCTAAAAATGAAAGATGATGTATTCAATGTCTTTAAACAATTTAAAGCAATGGTAGAGAAAAGAATAGGCAAACCTATTAAATGTTTAAGAACTGACAATGGTGGTGAGTTCACTTCAATTGAATTTGAACAATACTGTAAGGATGAGGGAATTATTAGACACAAAACTGCTGTTTATACTCCTCAGCAAAATGGTGTTGCTGAACGTATGAATCAGACTCTTATGGAAAGAGCTAGAAGCATGATCAACAATGCTAACTTGCAAAAGGAGTTGTGGGAAGAAGCAGTATCTACTACTTGTTATTTATTTAACAGATCACCTTCAGTAGCAATTAATTGTAAAATTTTTGAAGAAGTTTGGACATGTCAGTCTTGTGATTATTCACATTTAAGGATATTTGGCTCTGATGCTTATTCTCTTATTCCTAAAAATCAACGTTCAAAATTAGATCCAAAATCGAAATGTTATGTCTTTGTTGGGTATGACTATGCAGTGAAAGGATACAAGTTGTGGGATCCTACATTGAAGAAGATAATCATTAGTAGAGATGTAACATTTGATGAATCTTCTTTTTTAAAATCAAATGTTGAAAGAATTGAACAGGAACAAGTATCGCCAAATCAACAAGTTCAGTTGGAGGCTAGACCTTTCGGTGATAGTCAAAAGGAAGGAGAGACTTCTAAAGAAAAAGATGTTGAAGATACAAAGGAAGCTGTTGAAGTTTTTGAACCAGTTCAAGTTTACGAGCTAGTTCAGCAAAGAGTCACTCTAAGAAGGTGTACAAGGGAAAGAAAAACTCCCAAATGGTATGAAGGTTCAGCTTCATCTTTTGCTTTGATTATTGAAGATGAGGAACCTTCTTGTTATTAGGAAGTAGTAGATGATGTAGATAGTGAAAAATGGAAAATAGTTATGGAAGAAGAAATGGATTCCTTAGTTAAGAACAATACCTAGGATCTTGTAGAGCTTCCTGAAGGGAGAAGTGTTGTTGGATGCAAGTGGGTCTTCAAACTGAAACGGAAAGTTTATGGAAGTATCAAAAGGTATGAGGCGAGATTGGTAGCAAAAGGGTATTCTCAGGTTTTAGGTATTGACTTTCATGAGATCTTTTCACCAGTTGTAAAACCTATTTCTATTCATACTGTGTTGGCACTAACTGCATTTCTTAACCTTGAGTTAGAACAGTTAGATGTTAAAACAACTTTTCTACATGGTGATTTGAATGAAGAGATATATATGGAACAACTAGAAGGTTTTGTACAAGGTCACAACAGAAGATCAGTTTGCAAGCTTAGGAAATCATTGTATGGTCTGAGGCAGTCTCCTAGACAATGGTACAAGAAGTTTGATTCCTTCATTGTGAGCCAGAACTTTATAAGAAGTGAGTATGATCATTGTGTATACATCAAAAGTTTCAATGGCATATTCATTATCTTAGCTTTGTATGTTGACGATATGCTTATTGCAAGAAAAAGCATGGAAGAGATCAACAGGTTAAAGACTCAGCTCTCTAGGACATTTGATATGAAGGATCTTGGAGCAGCAAAACATATCTTGGGCATGGAGATACACAGAGATAGGAAAAATGGTAAGCTTTGGTTATCACAACAGAAGTATGTGGAGAAAATACTTGAAAAGTTTTGTATGAACAATGTGAAACTTGTTAATGTTCCATTAGCTTCCCATTTTAAGATTTCTTCGATTTTGAGTCCTAGAACTGATGAAGAAAAGTAGTATATGTCTCATGTACCATATGCAAATGATATAGGCAACTTAATGTATGTGATGGTATCTACAAGACCTGACATTTCACATGCAGTTGGAGTTGTCAGTAGGTTCATGGCAAATCCAGGTGAAGAACATTGGCGAGTAGTGAAATGGGTGCTTTGTTATCTAAGAGGCACAAGCGACCATTGCATCATCTTTAGTGGTAGTGAAGGATTAGTCTGCGGATATGTAGATGCTAATTATGTAGGTGATTTGGACAAAATAAGATCTACTACAGGTTATGTCTTTACTCTTGCAGGTGGAGCAATTAGTTGGATGTGAAAGCTTCAATAAACAGTTGCATTATCCACTACCGAAGCTGAATATATAGCTGCTTCAGATGCCAGTAAAGAAGCAATCTGGTTAAAGTGTCTACTTGATGAGATTGGAAGGATGCAGGAGAAAGTGAATGTACTTTGTGACAGTCAAAGTGCTATTCACTTGGCTACAAATCTTGCTTATCATAGCAGAACCAAGCACATTGATGTAAGGTATCATTTTCTGAGACATGTGATCGATGGCGGAAAAGTAGCTCTTCAAAAGGTCCATACGTGAGAGAACTGTGCAGACATATCCACAAAGCCAGTTACAGTAGAGAAGTTGCAATGGTGTTTAGCTTCTCTTGGCTTGTAGAAAAGATGATGAATGGGCATGGGCAAGGGATTAGGAAAATTGTTGTCAAGGTGGAGTTTGTTGGATGTTTGACAACTAATTATGTAAATTTGGGTAAAATGTAACAAGTTAGTTTTATACCGAATCATTGGTTATGGAACTGAGGAGGCACATATAAAACCAAATGAATGCCCGAACTATTGTATGGAGAATCATTATTGATTGAATAGGGAATCCAATCCGTTGTCCTGTGGATGTTTCCTTGACACCCTGTCAAGGTTTTATGATGTAAATCCTGTGTAGTTACGTATCAGAGCTAATGCGTTGAGTTGAGTCTTGCGTAAAGAAGAAGTTCAAAAATTTGCCTGTGCATGAGGGAGAAGTCATTGCTTGAGAAATCCTTCTGCGTCTATGTGAAGAGTGACCAGTCTGCACTGCCTTGCGCCATTTCTGAGTGGAGAAGCCCATCTGCCTATGTGAAGGAGAGGAGGACAAGCCTGCTTCTAGACATCATTGCTGGAAGACCAGAGCTAACCATTGCTACGTGTTATGAGACCACTCTGCGTGTTGTCCAGAGTCCCCTCTACGTGTTGGTTGGGTGAGAAGCATGGAGCAGTTTTAGAAGCGTGGAGTAGTCCAAACCCTTTGCGTGTTCTCTGGAGTCCCCTCTACGTGTTGGTTGGGTGAGAAGCATGGAGCAGTTGCAGCCGCCAAACCCTCTGTGTGCTGTTGTCTAGAGTCTTGCGTGCTGGGTGTTTGTCGTTTTTGTTTTAAGGAGACAGTGCTTGCGTGAAGGACCTATGTGTGAAGGAGCATATGAAGGCTGCCCCTGCATGAAGGGAAACACTGCTTCAGTAAAGGAGCCTGCGTGCTGCTAGAAGTGATACTAGCTACCAGAGCAGAGCCTGTGTGCTGCCAGAGGCCTAGCTTGGCTTGTGGATCCGGGTAATTTTTTAATTTTGAAAGAAATTTTTTTCTCAAGAAATTTTTTCCAGAAATTTTTTCAAAAATTTTTGAAAAAAAACGAAGGGGTGGATTTGTTTAAATTGAAGGAAAGAATTCATTTAATTTGAAAAAAAAAGAAAACAGAGGATTTGAAAATAAAATCTGTACAAGGGTTGTTTTGGGGGCATTATTTTTTTCATAAAAGTTTTTGAAGAATGGAAAAATATAAACCCTAGTTGAAAGACTGAAGACTAAAACCCTAAGAAAAAAATGGCCAAGATGTCGAATGCAAAATTCGAGGTGGAGAAATTCACCAGCAAGAGTTTTCTCTTTGGAAACTCAAAGTTAGGGATCTGCTTGTTCAATAAGGGTTGCACAAGGCATTGGATGGGGCAACTAAGAAACCTGCAACCATGATTGATTTGGACTGGGAGGATTTGGATGCCCGAGCTCTTAGTACCATCAGGTTATGCCTGGCGGCTGAGGTTCTTTTCAACATTGTTGAAGAGAGTACAACTTCAGGATTATGGGAAAAACTGGAAAAACTCTATATGACAAAGTCGTTAACCAATAGAATTTATCTGAGAAGGCATATATACAGTCTTCAAATGAAAGAGGGTTCAAAAGTTGCAGAACATTTGAATGTTTTTAATACACTTATATGCCAATTAAAAGATATGGAAGTTAAAATTCAGGAAGAAGATAAAGCCATAACCTTGTTGTGTTCTCTACCTGAATCATGGGATCACTTCGTAACTTCAATCAGCTTGAGCACTGCAGATTCCTTGAAGTTTGAATCAGTCGTGGGAGCTCTCTTGTCTAAAGAAGTACAAAGCAAATCCAGTACTGAAACAGCTGCATTAGAAGCCATGATAGCTAGAGGACGGTCAAAGGAAAGAGGAGAAAAGGCAAGGGGGTCTTCCAGATCTAAAAAGAAGGGAAAGAAGTGTAAGGCAAAATGTTGGCACTACAATAAAATTGGACACCTAAAGAAAGATTGTTGGAAACGAAAAGAATCTGATAACCCGAAGAAGGAAGCGAATCAAGTCAATTTAGGTACGATAGATGAAGTTTTATTTGCTGAAAAATTATGTATGATAGATGAAACTTCACCTAAATGTAATGTCTCTCAGGGTTTAGAAAGTTGGTTGTTAGACTCTGGTGCTTCTCATCACATGTGTCGACACAGAAATTGGTTTACTTCGTATGAAAATGTAAATGGTAGTTCTATGGTTATGGGTAATAATGTATCATTTCAGACTATTGGGATGGGAAATATCATGATTAAAATGTATGATGACACAGTTAGAACATTAACTAGTGTTAGACATGTACCTAATTTGAAGAAAAATTTGATTTCTTTGGGAGTGTTAGATTCAGATGGTTATAAGTTTACAAGTCAGAATGGTGTGCTGAAAGTGTTTAAAGGAGCCCTAGTGGTTATGAAAGCAAAAAAGGTCGGAAATCTTTACAGGTTAAAAGGAAGTACTCAGGTCAGTGAAGCAGTGGTTGCGTCAAAAAAGGAAGAAGCAGGTACTCGTCTATGGCATCAGCGATTGGGTCACATAAGCGAGAAAGGTCTTTAGATACTGATGAAATGTAAATCTCTTCCCAATCTGAAATCTTTGAAGTTAGATTTCTGTAAACATTGTGTGTATGGAAAACAGTATAAAGAGAGATTTAAAACTGGAAATCATAATAGTAAAGATATTTTAGACCATATTCATTCTGATCTGTGGGGACCATCCCTTGTTGTATCATATGGAGGTGCTCTATATTTTTTAACTTTTATTGATGATTTCTCCTTTAAAGTTTGGATCTATATGCTAAAAAGGAAAGTTGATGTATTCAATGTCTTTAAACAATTTAAAGCAATGGTAGAGAAAAGAAGAGGAAAATCAATTAAATGTTTAAGAACTGACAATGGTGGTGAATTCACTTCAATAGAATTTGAACAATATTTTAAGGATGAGGGAATTATTAGACACAAAATTGTTGTTTATACTCCTTAGCAAAATGGTGTTGCTGAATGTATGAAATAGACTCTTATGGAAAGAGCCAGAAGCATGATTAGCAATGCTAACTTGCAAAAGGAGTTGTGGCCAGAAGAAGTATCCACTGCTTGTTATTTAGTTAATAGATCACCTTCAGTAGCAATTAATTGTAAAATTCCTGAAGAAGTTTGGACAGGTCAGTCTTGTGATTATTCACATTTGAGGATATTTCGTTGTGATGCTTATTCTCTTATTCCTAAAAATCAACGTTCAAAACTAGATCCAAAATCGAAATGTTATGTCTTTGTTGGGTATGACTATGCAGTGAAAGGATACAAGCTGTGGGATCCTGCATTGCGGAACATAGTCATTAGTAGAGATGTAACATTTGATGAATCTTATATTTTAAAATCAAATGTTGAAAGAATTGAACAGGAATAGGTATCGCCAAATCAACAAGTTCAGTTGGAGGCTAGACCTTCTGGTGATAGTCAAAAGGAAGGAGAGACTTCTGGAGAAAAAAGTGTTGAAGATACAAAGGACGTTGTTGAAGTTTATGAACCAGTTCAGCAACCAGTCACTTTAAGAAGGTCTACAGGGGAAAGAAAAACTCCCAAAAGGTATCAAGATTCTGCATCATCTTTTTCTTTGATTACTAAAGATTGGGAACCTTCTTGTTATCAGGAAGCAGTAGATGATACAGATAGCGAAAAATGGAAAACGACTATGGAAGAAGAAATGGATTCCTTAGTCAAGAACAATACCTGAGATCTTGTGGAGCTTCCTGAAGGGAGAAGTGTTGTTGGATGCAAGTGGGTCTTCAAACTGAAATAGAAAGTTGATGGAAGTATCGAAAGGTATAAGGCGAGACTGGTAGCAAAAGGGTATTCTCAGGTTGAAGGTATCGACTTTCATAAGATCTTTTCATTAGTTGTAAAACTTGTTTATATTCGTACCGTGTTGGCACTAACTGCATTTCTTAACCTTGAGTTAGAATAGTTAGATGTTAAAACAACTTTTCTACATGGTGATTTGAATGAAGAGATATATGTGGAACATCCAGAAGGTTTTGTACAAGGTTGCAGTAGAAGATTAGTTTGCAAGCTCAGGAAATCATTGTATGGTCTAAGGCAGTCTCCCAGACAACGGTACAAGAAGTTTTATTCCTTCATGGTGAGCCAGAACTTTATAAGAAGTGAGTATGATCATTGTGTATACTTCAAAAGTTTCAATGGAATATTCATTATCTTAGCTTTGTATGTTGACGATATGCTTATTGCAAGAAAAAGCATGGAAGAGATCAATAGGTTAAAGGCTCAACTCTCTAGGATGTTATATATGAAGGATCTTGAAGCAGCAAAACATATCTTGGGCATGGAGATACTCAGAGACAGGAAAAATGGTGAGCTTTGGTTATCACAACAGAAGTATGTGGAGAAAATACTTGAAAAGTTCTGTATGAACAATGTGAAACCTGCTAATGTTCCATTAGCTTCCCATCTTAAGATTTCTTCGGTTTTGAGTCCTAGAACTGATGAAGAAAAGCAGTATATGTCTCATGTACCATGTGCAAATGTTGTAGGCAACTTAATGTATGCGATGGTATCTACAAGACCTGACATTTCACATGCAGTTGGAGTTGTCAGCAGGTTCATGGAAAATCCAGGTGAATAACATTGGCAAGCAGTGAAATGGGTGCTTCGATATCTAAGAGGCACAAGTGACCATTGCATCATCTTTAGTGGTAGTGAAGGATCATTCTGTAGATATGTAGATGCTAATTATGTAGGTGATTTGAGCAAAAGAAGCTCAACTACAGGTTATGTCTTTACTCTTGCAGGTGGAGCAATTAGATGGATGTCAAAGCTTCAAGAAACAGTTGCATTATCCACTACCGAAGCAGAATATATAGCTGCTTCAGATGCCAGTAAAGAAGCAATCTAGTTAAAGGGTCTGCTTGATGAGATTGGAAGGACACAGGAGAAAGTGAATGTACTTTGTGACAGTCAGAGTGCTATTCACTTGGCTAAAAATCCTACTTATCACAGCAGAACAAAGCACATTGATGTAAGGTATCATTTTCTAAGACATGTGATCGATGGCAGAAAAGAAGCTCTTCAAAAGGTCCATATGTGAGAGAATTGTGTAGACATATTCACAAAGCTAATTACAGTAGAGAAGTTGCAATGGTGTTTAGCTTCTCTTGGCTTGCACAAAAGATGATGAATGGGAATGGGCAAGTGATTAGGAAAATTGTTGTCAAGATGGAGTTTGTTGGAAGTTTCACAACTAATTATGTAAATTTGGGTAAAATGTAACAAGTTAGTTTTATACTGAATCATCGGTTATGTAACTGAGGAGGCACATATAAAACCAAATGAATGCTCGAACTATTGTATGGAGAATCATTATTGATTGAATAGAGAATCCAATCCCTTGCCCCATGGATGTTCCTTGACACCCTGTCAAGGTTTTACCACATAAATCCTGTGTAGTTACTTGTGTGTGTGAATTCAGTTCGGCAAGAGCAATTTTTCTCTTTGGAAACTGAAAGTTAGGGTTCCGCTTGTGCAACAAGGGTTGCAGAAGGCATTGGATGGGGCAACTAAGAAATCTGCAACCATGATTGATTCGGACTGGAGGACTCGGATGCTCGAGCCCTAAGTACCATAGGTTTTGCCTGGCGGATGAGGTTCTCTTCAACATTGTTGAAGAGAGTACAGCTTTAGGATTATGGGAAAAATTCGAAAAACTCTATATGACAAAGTCGTTAACCAATATAATTTATCTGAAAAGATAGCTATACAGTCTTCGAATGAAAGAGGGTTCAAAAGTTGCAGAACATTTGAATGTTTGTAATACACTTATATGCCAATTAACAGATATGGAAGTTAAAATTCAGGAAGAAGATAAAGCCATAACCTTGTTGTGTTCTCTTCCCAAATCATGGGATAACTTCGTAACTTCAATCAGCTTGAGCACTGCTGATTCTTTAAAGTTTGAATCAGTCGTGGGAGCTCTCTTGTTTGAAGAAGTATGAAGGAAATCTAGTACTGAAGCAGCTGCATTAGAAGCCATGATAGCTAGAGGACGGTCAAAGGAAAGAGGAGAAAAGACTAGGGGGTCTTCCAAATCTAAATCGAAGGGAAAGAAGTGTAAGGAAAAATGTTGGCATTGCAATAAAATTGGACACCTGAAGAAATACTGTTGGAAACGAAAAGAATCTGATAACCCGAAGAAGGAAGTGAATCAGGTCTATTCAGGTATGATTGAAAAAGTTTTATCTGCTGAAGAATTATGTATGATAGATGAAACTTCACCTAAATGTAATGTCTCTCAGGGTTTAGAAAGTTGGCTATTAGACTCTGTTGCTTCTTATCACATGTGTCCACACATAAATTAGTTTACTTCATATGAAAATGTAAATGGTAGCTCTGTGTTTATGGGTAATAATGTGTCATGTCAGACTATTGGGATGGGAAATATTAGGATTAAGATGTATGATAACACAGTTAGAACATTAACTAGTGTTAGACATGTACCTAATTTGAAGAAAATTTTGATTTCTTGGGAGTGTTGGATTCGGATGGTTATAAGTTTATAGGTCAGAATGGCATGCTGAAAGTCTTTAAAGGAGCCCTAGTGATTATGAAAGTAGAAAACGTTGGAAATATTTACAGGTTAAAAGGAAGTACTCAGGTCAGTGAAGCAGCGGTTGCATTAGAAAAGGAAGAAGTAGGTACTCGTCTAAGGCATCAATGATTGGGTCACATAAGCAAGAAAGGTCTTCAGATACTGATGAAATGTAAATCTCTTCCCAATCAAAAATATTTGAAGTTTGATTTCTGTAAACATTGTGTGTATGGAAAACAGTATAAATAGAGATTTAAAACTGGAAATCATAATAGTAAAGATATTCTAGACTATATTCATTCTGATCTATGGGGACCATCCCCTGTTGTATCATATGGAGGTGCTCTATATTTTTTAACTTTTATTGATGATTTCTCCAGCAAATTTTGGATCTATATGCTAAAAAGAATAGTTGATGCATTCAATGTCTTTAAACAATTTAAAGCAATGGTAGAGAAAAGAATAGGCAAATCAATTAAATTTTTAAGAAGTGACAATGGTGGTGAATTCATTCCAATAGAATTTGAACAATACTATAAGGATGTGGTAATTATTAGAAACAAAACTACTGTTTATACTCTTCAGCAAAATGGTGTTGCTGAACGTATGAATCAGACTCTTACGGAAAGAGCCAGAAGCATGATCAACAATGCTAACTTGCAAAAGGAGTTGTGGGCAGAAGCAGTATCCACTGCTTGTTATTTAGTTAATAGATCACTTTCATTAGCAATTAATTGTAAAATTCCTGAAGACGTTTGGACAGGTTAGTCTTGTGATTATTTACATTTGAGGATATTAGGCTTTGATGCTTATTCTTTTATTCCTAAAAATCAGCATTCAAAATTAGATCCAAAATCGAAATGTTATGTCTTTGTTGGGTATGACTATGCAGTGAAAGGATACAGGTTGTGGGATCCTACATTGCGGAATATGTAACATTTGATGAATCTGCTTTTTTAAAATCAAATGTTGAAAGAATTGAATAGGAATAGGTATCACCAAATCAACAAGTTCAGTTGGAGGCTAGGCCTTTCGGTGACAGTCAAAAGGAAGGAGAGACTTTTGGAGAAAATGGTGTTGAAGATACAAAGGAAGCTGTTGAAGTTTCTAAGCCAATTCAACAACTAGTCACTTTAAGAAGGTCTACAAGGGAAAGAAAAACTCCCAAAAGGTTTGAAGATTCTGCTTCATATTTTTCTTTGATTATTGAAGATGGGGAACCTTCTTGTTATCAGGAAGCAGTAGATGACACAGATAGTGAAAAATGGAAAATGACTATGAAAGAAGAAATAGATTCCTTAGCAACGAACAATACCTGGGATCTTGTAGAACTTCCTGAAGGGAGAAGTGTTGTTAGATGCAAGTGGATCTTCAAACTGAAACGAAAAGTTGATAGAAGTATCGAAAGGTATAAGGCGAGACTGGTAGCAAAAGGGCATTCTCAGGTTGAAGGTATAGACTTTCATAAGAATTTTTCTCCAGTTGTAAAACTTGTTTCTATTCGTACTGCGTTGGCACTAACTGCATTACTTAAGCTTGAATTATAACAGTTAGATGTTAAACAACTTTTCTACAGGGTGATTTGAATGAAGAGATATATATGGAACAACCAGAAGGTTTTGTACAAGGTCGCAGCAGAAGATTAGCTTGCAAGCTCAGGAAATCATTGTATGGTCTGAGGCAGTCTCCCAGACAATGGTACACGAAGTTTGATTCCTTCATTCAGAACTTTATAAGAAGTGAGTATGATCATTGTGTATACTTCAAAATTTTCAATGGCATATTCATTATCTTAGCTTGGTATGTTGACGATATGCTTATTACAAGAAAAATCATGGAAGAGATCAATGGGTTAGAGGCTCAACTCTCTAGGACGTTTGATATGAAGGATCTTGGAGCAGCAAAACATATCTTGGGCATGGAGATACACAGAGACAAGAAAAATTGTAAGCTTTGGTTATGACAGCAGAAATATGTGGAGAAAGTACTTGAAAAGTTCTGTATGAACAATGTGAAACCTGTTAATGTTTCATTAGCTTCCCATTTTAAGCTTTCTTCAGTTTTGAGTCCTAGAACTGATGAAGAAAAGCAATATATGTCTCATGTACCATATGCAAATGTTGAGGGGCAACTTAATGTATGCGATGGTATCTACAAGATCTGACATTTCACATGCAGTTGGAGTTGTTAGCAGGTTCATGGCAAATCCAGGTGAAGAACATTGGCGAGCAATGAAATGGGTGCTTCGATATCTAAGAGGCACAAGTGACCATTGCATCATCTTTAGTGGTAGTGAAGGATTTGTCTGCGGATATGTATATGCTGATTATGCAGGTGATTTGGACAAAATAAGATCTACTACAAGTTATGTATTTACTCTTGCAGGTGGAGCAATTAGTTGGATGTGAAAGCTTCAAGAAACAGTTGCATTGTCCACTACCGAAGCAGAATATATAGCCGCTTCAGATGCCAGTAAGAAGCAATTTGGTTAAAGGTTCTGCTTGATGAGATTGGAAGGATGCAGGAGAAAGTGAATGTACTTTGTGACAGTCAAAGTGTTATTTACTTGGCTACAAATCCTTCTTATCACAACAAAACCAAGCACATTGATGTAAGGTATCATTTTTTGAGACATGTGATCAATGGCAGAAAAGTAGCTCTTCAAAATGTCCATACACGAGAGTATTGTGCAGACGTATTCACAAAGCCAGTTACAGTAGAGAATTTGCGATGGTGTTTAGCTTCTCCTAGCTTTCAGAAAAGATGTTGAATGGGCATGGGCAAGGGATTAGGAAAATTGTTGTCAAGGTGGAGTTTGTTGGAAGTTTGACAACTAATTATGTAAATTTGGGTAAAATGTAACAAGTTTGTTTTATACCGAATCATCGGTTATGTAACTGAGGAGGAACATATACAACCAAATGAATGCCTGAACTATTGTATGGATAATCATTATTGATTGAATAGAGATTCTAATCCATTGCCCCATGGATGTTTCCTTGACACTTTGTCAGGGTTTTACCACGTAAATCCTGTGTTTAATTGTGTGTGAATTCAGTTTTCCAATTAGTTATATGCTTTTCTTGGTCAATGTATAACTAAATTTTTTTCTTTCTTTCCTCATTTTCCCTATTCGAACTACATCTTCAAGCGAAACTTGACTCTTATTTCCAAGCGCCAGTGTATAATGATCAAATGTTTAATAAAATGCAAAAGGCACATAAACTAGCAGAATAACTACCATGATATTTGACTTGAGCACTTAGGAAAGTTGTAGGATAGATGCATACTTCACAGGACGTTACGTTTCAAGGGTTTATTCTCTGTAGTGCTTGAAATTTGTGGCAATTGAGGACAAAGAAAAAAGGGCAACATCCGCTCAAGGTTGCTAGCTGATTTTTATTTATTTTTTATTGTTGTTGATGAATTGAGTTGCAAGAAACATTTTGAAGTTTAAAAATGACTTAAGTTGACAATTTATTAATAAATTAGAGTTATTAAGAACTCTAATTATGTCGATTATTGAAAGCACAATCGACTTTAATAAGGAAATTTTTTTTGACATTCAAACTTACTTGCAACATATTCAACAGAAGATTGATTTCTTGCAGTGTGAGTCACAAGTACAACAAAATGAGTTACAACATAATAAGTGTTGAGCACTAGAGAAGGTATGTAATTACCACTCATTTTTTCATCTTTTCCTGGAATTCATAACTTCTTTACATTATGAAATAATTATATGGTGAAATATTATGATAGAATCTAGAAGATTTTTATGCAATGTAAAATGACTAATAATTACCTTTTTCCTATGCAGAAAAAGGAGAAAATGGAAGATCGTTGTTCTAAAGGAAAAGACAAGACAAGGTTAATTGTTGTCCCTTTGATAGGGAACCGTATCCAAACAAAGTAATCTAAACTGGAGCTTATAAGTGAGGAAGAGGGAGAGGAGATACCAAATCGGTGGAAGAGAACAAGAATATAACTGAGAACTAACAGTATGGCAGATCCCTCAGGATCCTTTGATCTTGAGGGATTGCTACCTTAACAATTCTTTGTATCATTGATATCTCCGCTTGACTATTATAAGAAGAGGCAACATTACTAGCCCAAGGGACGGACTATTGTTTTTTCTATGAAACTTACTATTGTAATTGGAACTTTGATCATCGACTCTCTCTAAAAGAGCGATTACTGTAATTCTGTTTTGATGCGTAATATATAAACTCTGGTTGCTGTTCCATCTTTGATTCTGGAGTAATCTTAAGCAATGAGTCCCTGGAGGCTAAGGGCCCAGCCCTGGTGGATCACTTTCTCCTGTACCATTATTTTTCGATTCGTGTGTGGTTTGATTTCTTTTATCCACTCTGTTCAGTAATCTGATGTTCCTTATTATTTTACATATCGGTTCTGTTATATTTCATCTACTTAAATAAGTAATGTTATTCTCTGCAACAAGAATATTATGCTATCCATTCTAACTATATATTGCATCGTTGTTCCTTTAACAACTGATATTATCATATAACATTGATGTTCCTTACAAATTGCCATTGTTTTTCGATTATAGAGTAACAATGTTGCATATTCATAAATCGATATTACTGTGTATTTATCTATGGTTTACTTTTAAATGTGATTGTTGTTCATGTGGGATTGTTGTTCCATCATGATCACAATTGTTGTTCCTTTATAAACCGTGATTCATACTTCTTGTACTGGAGCTCAGATTACTTTCCCTTTCAATATCGAAGTGCCATGTGTAATATTTGATCTGGTTTGCTGTACATTTACATTTGATTTAGTTTGCTCTTCAATATTTCATTTCCGTTAGTTTGTTGTCATATTTCTGTTTGCTATGAAAATCATTTCTAAAGTAAAGGCTGTTGCTCAATTCCTGTAGGATACAATTATTGCTTCATTCATTTCTGTAGGATAAGGTTTTGCTATTCAATCCTGTTAAATAGATTAGTCGTTGTTCTATTTCCTGTCATTTGAATTACCATTTCTTTGGTGTGCAAAATGATTTGAAACTGTAGTGAACATTGAGATATGTTTTCCAGTTCCCAGGTTGATGATCTTTTCCTTGAATGCTTTTTAATTGCATCAACTTACAAAGGGAAGAGATACCGTTACTGTACCCTTGACTGATAAATTGTTGTAGCTTTTTGAGTGCATGATTTGAGTTTTAAGTTTCTTTCTGAAAGTATATTTTATTCCAAGCATCTGTTTACTCTTGTATTTAAAGCACTATACTACTAGCATTACTATGACAAATGACCACCTCAAACAGAGTACACTCTTTGAGATAAAAAATTGTTCCTGGATTGACAATTAATGTAGGGTAAATAGAGGTGAAAAAGACCCTTTTTATTGCTCGACAATAAGCATCATCTTGAACTTGTTTTTATTCAAAACAATCCAGTGTTTGAGATTGAGACATATTCCCTTTAGCTGCTAGAAACTAGTCAAGTGATTGAAAGAGCAGATTTGCATGCAGATGCAAAAGTTCAGACTGCACTTCCCAAGTCCATTATCATACCTTGGGAAGTTCTTGTCAACAACATGAACAAAACCAATCTTGGATATGACAAGGATATGTTCTTTCATATTTTGGACTATTCCAAACCCATTCAGTTTCAGAGTTCTGGATTTCTTCAGGATAATTCATATTCACTTGTTCTTGCTCCTCCACCACAACAACAAATTGTCAAATACCAACATTGTGACAGAGTTGGCCATGTGAAACATCATTGTTTTGATCTTTACCCTTGCAAAAAATGTGATCAACACACTCATTCATCAAACAGATGCTTCAAAAACTAGCGTAATATTCGCCTTGGATGGATCGCTTCTTGGCAATGGGCTTCAACAACCAAGAAGATATTTCAATCATATGTCAGAATTTCTTCTCGAATATTGAAAAGCCTTGGAGTTGAGATCTCTTCATCTTCTCACCTTGTATCTGATAGGGGGAGAATTGATAGTCATATACAAGCTTCAAATCCACATCAAGCGAGCCTGAGCCACAACCTGAACCTATAGCCTAAGAAATCTATACCAATATTTAGAGTTGTATCGAGAGACAGAGAATCCCCTAAGCATGCCTTTGGTCAGTGGCCTTCCTTAAATCACCGTAGGTTGTAGACCTCCCTTTTTCTAGGTTGAAGGTATCCCTCTTCAAGACAATAGGGAGCACTTCCTCTAGCAGAAGACTTCAGTTTCTTGCCATATTTGGAAGAGTTTCGGGAAGCACACTAAGTGTTCCTTTCGTTGGTAGCCTTCCTTAAACAACTACAGGTTGCAAACCTCCCTTTTTCAGGTTGAAGGTTTCCCTCTTCAAAACATTAAGGAGCACTTCCTCTCGCATAAGACATCAACTTCTTTCCATATTAGGAAAATTTCCAGGCACTGCACATGGATGAGCAGATTGGGAAACATCACGCATATTGAAGTTTTCAGATTTGGCACAAATAGAGGGTTACAATTTAGAAACTGGGTTGAAGGGAAAGACCAAATTGACCCCAAAACTAGGGTCCATAATCAAACACTTCTATCGATCCTCTAACTTTTGTGAAATAATAATAATAAATATTTTTGAGTAGAAATGTACCACAACATTTGGAGACTAGTTCTGGTGAACCCACTAATTAAGAGTCAAAGAAGAAGGCCAAAAACCATTGAAACAATAGACGAGAACTTTATGTTCAAAATTTATAGCTATGAAACCGCCTACAATGTTTTTCACCTCAATAGAAGGTGTTTCAGCTAAGTACTCCACCACAAATATAGATCCAGAGAGATCTTTAGGGTTTGACAAAGGAGACCCTCATTTAAGAACATCTTTAAACGATCTTGGTGGCACTGAGGTGGATGCACCTCCCCCTTTGGCTCCACCTTGAATTCTTGTGACCATGTAAATCATGGCATCCTTGGTAATGTTGTATTCACTGAGGAGATTCTAATCCCAAATTTGTCACCCTTCATGAATGAGGTGAAAACATTCATGAGAAATGTGCATCATCTCCTATAACCTTTTCACAAGAGAGAAAACAAGATCCGAGTTTATAATCTGCAAACAAAAATATTCCCCTGAAATTAATTTCACCAAAATTAGAAAACTCTTTAAATCTTAATTCACATAACTATAAACCTTGCATTTCCAAACCTTTTAACACCAACCATTTTTTTAACCCTAACAAAATAATTACGTTAATTAAAAACCAATATATATTATAATTAAAATTTATTTTTAAAATATAAATTTTACAAATAAATTTTAATTAAATTTAATAATTATATCTCATATTTAATATATATTCACTTAAAATTAAAATAAATATATTTTACTATTTATAATTAATAATTAAAAATAATCTCCAAAATTATTAATAAACATGCAGCATCACTTAAATCCAATCCAATATTAATAATACATGCCACATAACTTAAATCCAATACAATATTAGTAATATATGTAATCGGAGCCAATTTAAATGAACCAGGATAATACACTCTCTTTCCAATTTCTTTATAAATTCAAGATGAGTTTTTGTAAATTTTAATAGATATGTAATAATTTCAAATTATAGATATAATATTAGTAAGGATGCATCACACATTTGATGGTCATAAAAATATAAATGAGGGAAGTGCCGAGGAAGCTGCCATTCCAGTAACCAACCGGGGGGCGGCTACTGTATCTGCTACTAATCAAGGCTTTACATCTATGGGGTCATCCTTTTTGTTTCAGACACTCATCCACTATGGGTAAGTCCTTCATCTACCTGCTAATTTCGCGATAACCATCTGCTGTGACGTGTCTACCCTCCTTTGTCTGTATTGCATGCTATTCTCTCCACAGACACGTCCCTTTATTCATCCTATATTGGCCTCCATCTTTTATATTCCGGGCTCCTCCATTGGACTTAGTTTCCTTCTATTTTCCCTTGCGCCTGTTGGCGCAGAGTCAAAACGTCTCCTGTTATCTTCACAAAGTCCATCCGTTCCGGGGTTCCTGGTCTCCTCTCTTTTCTTACTCGCGTTTCCTGGTTCGGTTTATGCTGGCGGTGGAGGTCCTTTCTTCCTTGGCGCGTCGTTTTCAGGTATGGGTCTGATATCTGATTTCCCTATTGGACGTCTGTTTTACATGGATACTCTTCTATAAATATTATCCACTGATAGTTCTCATGTTCTCCACAGTTTGCATTATGTTTGAATCCTATGGCTTTACAAGCTGTATATCATGACAAGTTTTAGTTTCCTTCACTAAAGATTCCATGCTTAGATAGGATATGTTAACTATTTCTGTTTCTATGGTATATTATGATTCTATCCGGCTGCACTCATCTGGTTATGGTCTCAATATGGCTCGGATATGTCCTGGCGGCTTTTAGACTCCTGAACATCTTGGTTATCATCTTTTTGGGCATCCTTTTTACATACATTATTTGGAGGTTCACGTCCCATTTTTGTTAATATGCTATCAGCTGTTTACCATTATTTTAGAGGTTTCTTTCGCATATACAAGACGTGTTCTGACATACGCTTCAGAATTGGGGCTTGGTGGTGTATTATTAAGATTTACTGTTGTTGCATTGACTGTCATGGGCCTCCCTCCACCTAGCTGGTTTGCTTCGGCTCGTCTCGACACTGCTCCCATCCTGGTTTCGTCCCTTCTCCGTTTCTCACCGTCTTTTTTTCCGGCATGTTTTTTTCCGGCCCCGGAGACTTTAATGCCTTCTCGTCCATTAATGTTTTTATTCTTCGGGATTGGGTCCGACATCCTCATATGTCCTTTTGGAGGTTGAAGATGTACTGAACATCTATATTCTTCCATATATGGGCCTATTTGCCGGCAGGATGACGTCCTCCTTCTTCAATGAGTTCTGATTTTCTATCCTACTATGCCTTGAATCTGATGCGTATTGGCAGTGCCGGCCATATTTCTTCTTGAGTCTTTGCGTCCGTATGTTTCTCCGTATGGATGTCCATGATCTCCGTGTTCTTTCCTATCTGGGTTTTATTATCCAGGCGTAATCTCATTTCGATCCACTGACATCCTAATTAATTTCCTTGTACTCTATATTAGCTTGGATCTTTTTTTCCCATCTTATTAAGCGTCCCGACCGTTTATTTGCCCTTTTTTTCTTCCGTCATCTTGGATGGATGGTGTGTTTGACTCATCCGCCACGTAGGCGATGATTTAGGCCACGATTATGGCCGAGAATACTTGGGCTTCGGATAGACATGTGGATGGATGGAGATCCACCATGGACTGCTCGGCTATCCATCCGTCCTTACATGGCTCACTCGTGGCCCCGGCGCGGGGTCCTCGCGGGCTCAGATTCACCATGGTGCTTCAGGGACCCATGTTCAATATAACAAATCACAGAATCCGACCAAGACATCGGCCCCCCCTCCTGCCATTGACTTGGATAATGCTCATCTCTCGGAGAGAATCGACAGTCTTCAGAATCTTGCTCTTATCGGTCGCTGGCACTTTCCAGAGATGTGTGACGAGGAGATGCGGAAATGGATTGCTGCCCACTGGAAGCCGGTGATTGGGTACACACCCATCATCTCCCATCTCATGAAGGAATGGTGCTGTTTCCATTTCCTTAATGCTGCTGACGCTGATGCTATCCTTCGGGGTCCATGGGTCTATAAAAGGAGTTTTCTTGCTTTCCATCGTTGGTACATTGGTTACGATCCATTAAAAAATACTCCATCACATAACTTGATTTGGGTGAAAATCCCGAATCTACCTTTGGAGATGTGGTCTAAAGAGATTCTTGAGATCATATCAAATTCTATCGGGCGGTTTATATATGTTGACCCTTGGTGTATCAGAGAGAAACATAAAAGAATTGCATGGATCCTTATAGAACGTTCCTTGAGAGGTGGTTACCCAGATCATATTGAGATTTCATGGCGTGGCCTGAAGATTTCCCAGCGTTTGGATTTATGGGGTATCCCCTTTCGCTGCGCCGCATGTCACAGGACTGGCCATCTTATCAAAAATTGTCCTCGTAAGTCTGCTCTTAAGCACAGAATTTCACATCGTATGAAGTCTTCTTCTATGGGCATTCCCGCGCCCGAACAGTTCCCCAGGACGCAGCCGATTAAATCTTTTCGTCCGTCGCCAATCTCTCCGAGTCAATCTGAGAGGATTCCTTCTACTTCACCAATCAGGAATAACGGTGGTCGGGATACTCATGACTGTCCCACATCACCGAGAGACGATCCTGCTATACGCTCCCCCTCTCCTATTCAACTCAAAGACCTTTCACTGGGCTCTCTCCCCATTTTTATTTCATCCTCCTCCCCCTCCCATGCCATCCATCCTTCATCTTCAAAGGGGAAGGAACCTATCTCTGTTGACACTCCCACTAACTCTCCTTCATCATCCCCTGTCAACCTTTTTGATAGTGACATCGACCTCCTCCTCCGTAAAAAATCTCTGGAATTAGAGCCTCTTACTATTCATAATCCTTCTAGTCGTGCCTCCCCTATTATCAGTCCGACGTCTGCAAAGAACATCACTGCTCGGAAAAAATCCCTTGGTGGTACTCGTCATTTCAGGGGGAGATCTAATTTTCCTGAGTGCAGGGTACGCAACTTATCTTTGGTGGATGTACCTATCTATGATATGTCCTCTTCACAGTCTCAGCCCCTTAGAGCAGATGCGGCTGGTCAATCTTCAAAATGATGGATATTGTTTCTATGAATATTCGGGGGCTCGGTGCAAGTCCAAAATTCCTTGCACTAAAATACATTTTCTTCTCTGCTCGGCCAAAAATTATTCTCATTCAAGAGACTATGCACAGGAGGCAATCTTCCATCTCATATTTTCGTAAAATGTTCCCATCATGGTACTTGGTGGCTATTGATGCCACTGGCCTATCTGGGGGGCTCGCTGTCATGTGGGATCCACTATGGATTCGTGCCAAGGCGTATAAATGTTTTGCTAGCATTATGATCTCCGCAATTTTCCGTGGAAAAAGTCACCCCATTAATGTATTAAACACTTACGGTCCATACCTCCATAGATATCCTTTCTGGGAAAGGTTTTTTTCTTCTGATCTATGTGACATTAAAAGCCTGATGATTGCGGGTGACTTAAACTTCACTTTAAGTCCATGTTGGGGTGGTGGCAGGAAGATGGACCCGCTTGCTGATTTCATAAAGAACCATCTATTAATCAGGAATTTTGTTGATGTTGTTCCATCGGTTTCGATGCCCTCATGGGACAATGGCAGGGTCGGCCATGCTTATATTGCCAAACGCATTGACCGAGTTATCATTCATGCTGATATTATTGGTGCGATGGGTATGCCCTATTTCACAATTGGCAATGATTACATATCGGACCACCGGCCCATATATATTCAATGGCGGCATATGTGCTTCATTCAACACTTTCCATTTAAATTGAACCGGACCTTCTTGGAAGATCTGGACCTAAATCTCATTGTATCCAATGCATGGAAGGGCACCGTGCTCAATGAACCTCTCTCCTCTCCTCCCTCTTTTAGAGAAAAGCTGGAATATGTGTGATCTAAAGTAAAGGTTTGGCAAAAAGAAAAAAGGAAGAGGGATCGGCTATCTCTTCAGAATATTCAAAGAGAACTGGATTTCATATCCAACTCCATGGATCCCAATTCTCTACCATTCGCAACCAGGTGCCGTATCGGAGAGCTCACCCGTCACAAACTTCTTCTTCTTAAACAGGAGGAATCCACTTGGAGGCTAAAAAGCAGAGCACTATGGCTCAAAGAAGGGGACCGAAACACAAAATTTTTCCATAAATACGCCAATCATAGACGAGAAAAGAACGCTATATGGAGGATCAGTGACGGTAACAGAGGTTTCCACTATTCACAACAAGATATATCAAATGCTGCACTCAATCATTTCAGTCAACAATACAGTAGGTGGAAGGGAAGCGCCTTTCAAGACATCCTATGGGGCATCAGATTGTTTCCAAATATGTTCGATGATTTAAAAAAAGAATCTATATATCTGCCTGTTACTGAGAAAGAACTCTATGGAATCCTTAAGGCATTCAGCAAAGACAAATGTCCTGGCCCTGATGGCTGGATTATAGAATTTTACATTCATTTTTTCGACATCATCAAGCATGATCTCATTAGGATGATCGAGGACTCCCGAATGACTGGGCACATTCATCATCTCATTTCATCCACTATGATTGCACTTATCCCAAAAAGGAGGGATGCGGTTTCTTTTCATGATTTCAGACCGATCTCCTTATGCAACATATCTTTCAAGATTATATCTAAAATCATTGCCGAACGTATAAAGGGCACCTTGGCTTCCCACCTATCAAAAGATCAACATGCTTTTCTGAAGGGAGGTAACATTCTAGACGCTATGGCCAACACACAGGAATGCATGTACTCCATGTACACAAAGGACATTGATGCGGCTATTCTAAATATAGACCTACAAAAGGCCTATGATTGTATAGACTGGGGATTCATCCGATGTCTACTGGCGAAAATTGGTCTGTGGCACGAGATGATTAAATGGATTATGGCATGTATTGAAAACGTCAACTATGCCATCAATATCAATGGCATTCCATCCCCATATTTTATTGCTGAAAGAGGCCTCCGCCAGGGATGCCCACTTGCTCCTATTATATTCATATTAGCCATGAACACTCTCAGTTTGCACATTAACAAGGCCGTTGATGAACATCGTTGTCGGCCCATCAAGATCAACAGGTATATTTCTATATCACACAACTTATTCGTGGATGATGTTCTCCTATGTGCTATGTTATGTCAGGTCTCTTGGAACTGCCTTTTCGACATTCTCTCAAATTTCCAAAAAGCCACGGGACTGATCATCAACAAGTCTAAATCCACTATTTACCACAATGGGACAAATCTGGATCTGATTAATAGAATTGCAGCTATGTTTGGCGTTGTCACATGCTTGCTCCAAAATGGTATTACATATTTGGGATTTCATCTTAAGGCAAACAGTTATTCTGCTAAAGAATGGGAATGGCTGATCGAGAGATACTATAATAAAATATCGACATGGGAATTCAAGACCCTATCACTGGCTGGCAGAGTAATACTATCTTCAGCGGTCTTGTCTCAACTATCTGTATATTGGGCTCATTTGTTCTACCTTCCCTCATACACCATTCACCGATTAAACAAGATCACGACAAATTTCATATGGGGAGGTTCGTCTACGCATCGAAAATTCCATCTTGTCAATATGGGTGCTATCTCCTTACCAAAACAATTTGGTGGTTGGGGATTAAAGGATTTAAGACAATTTGGCCGCGCACTCTTATGCCGCACTTTATGGAGAGGCATATTTGGTGATGGACCATGGAGCACCATTATCAAGCAAAAATACATGAAAGGTAGGCAATTGGAATTCTGGTACAGAACTGGGACTATCGGGCCTCGTCAGGGATCTGCTATTTGGCTCAGCCTACGGAAGATTGAATCATTTTTCATTTCCCGATTGAGATGGAGGTTATACACTGGATGTCGTGTTCTCATTGGCATTGATCCCATATTATGTGGTCATTGTGAGATATTCATTCCTGAGGACCTAACAGCATATCTACATCGTCGCGACATATTCACTTGGAACAAACTCATTGTAGATTGGCAAGGCTCTTCCCCAATTTGGAAGGACGGAATAGCTCTCTTCTTGCCGGATGTGTTGAATGGCATCTGGAAATCCATCACGGACATTCTATACAGGTGTGGCTTTCATCGATTTGGAAATGAGGACCAGCTCACATGGACTGTATGCACAGAAGCCTGTGACTGTACGTGACATATATCTAGATATGATCCTCCCCAGGATTTCAAATGCTCACATACCTTTTCCGATGGTCTTCTGGAAGGCAGGTTGTCCTCTCAAATACATCCACTTTGCGTGGTTGGTATTCCACAATAAGAACCTCACATGGGACAATCTAAGGAAACGATGCTGGCATGGTCCTAGCAGATGCGCATTGTGTGAAGTAGATGAAGAAACAAATATACACATGTTTTCCCAATGCCCATCTATACAACACATCTGGTATGTATTGGAAAATACTTTTGTTTTCCCACTCACTGTTTTTGACTCTTCCCATGCAGCATTCATCTGGTGGAGTCGGCAAAGAGGGACTCGGCACTATCTCATCCTTATTATTCTCTGGTCTACTTGGAAATGGCGGAACTCTAGAATCTTCAATGACTCAGCTGCTCCTGTTTTGTCCATTCTGGACAACATCACGGCCTCCTGGACTATGATATATGGCTCCGCTGATTTATGATCTTATCGGATTATATGTGATCACCATCCACCTTAATTTTGCTTATCTGGTCTTGTGTATAACGTATATGGTGCAACTTTTGCATATATGATCCTATGTTTTTATTTGCCTATATGCACTAGCTATCTGATTTACCTGCCTATTCTTCATCTAACATATGAAATTGTGAATATAGACAATGTCTAGTCTATATCTATATGTACATTTGCATTTTATATTGACTCAAGATAATACATTATGCTTTTTTTCTCCTGAAAAGAAAAAAGATGCATCACATTAATTTA
>APFE030503128.1:57011-84521 GCA_000404065.3 Pinus taeda | reverse complement strand
TTTATAATAATCTATATCTATAGAAAAGTAAATATATTTTAAAAGCTTTAGGTTATTATTGTAAAAAATATAAAAGATTAATGAAAAATATGTCAATTGAATGCTTATTCAATGTTATTTTAGTTGAATTTGAATTCAATTTAAAATCAGGCAACAAACACGCACTAATCCATAACATAGGCCTACTCTTAAGAAGTCTCCACCCTTTAATAAAAAAAAAAACAAGAGGAAAAAAAAAAACCAACATCTAGTTACTTGTTACTTATAAAAAAAATTAATAAGTAACGACTTAGTTGCTACTTTTGTCTCATTTAATGATTAATTGTTTAAGAAAAGAAAGAAGATTCGAATTTTAATCATGTTACTTGTTACTTATTAAAAAAATTAATTAGTAACGAATTAGTTGCTACTTTTGTCTCATTTAATGATTAATTGTTTAAGAAAAGAAAGAAGATTCGAATTTTAATCATGTTACTTGTTACTTATTAAAAAAAATTAATTAGTAACGAATTAGTTGCTACTTTTGTCTCATTTAATGATTAATTGTTTAAGAAAAGAAAGAAGATTCGAATTTTAATCATGTTGAGGCATATAGCCAATATCTTAGTTGAAACCTTGACAGCGAAATAGTAACATTTGAAATATTCATGCACAAGAATGGATTGAAACCTTTAATGAAATAAATAAATAAAATAATGATTGATTGAAACCTTTAATGAAATAAATGTCTAATTACACAATGATGGAAACCTTTAATGAAATAAATAAATAACATGGAAGATATTCCTTTACTTACTTTTATATAAAAAAATATGGCTATTCTTTTTTAATGGTTTAGATATAAAACTAAACATATAATTTTGTAGGCCCATGTTAGGTATATGAGTAGAAAATGACTCATATGGATGTGTGCACATTTGAAATTTTGATATTGATAAACAATATGTCCATAAATATATTAAAGGTTTGTTATATAAATTTAATTATAATAATATAAAATGATGTAATAATGTGATTAGGTTATATAAATATTATGTTAGTTTAATTTTTTATCCTTTTGTATTTGTTTTTCTATTTGTATTTGTTTTTCTATTTAAAAAAGGTAACGTTCAAACCATTTTATAAAAATATGGTTTTTGGAAACCGTTTCTTTTACAGACTCTTACATTTATATTATTTAAATTTTTGTATTAGGTTTTATTTTACAAAATTAAAGTTAATCATTTTATTGAAAATATTTAATGTTTTGGAAAATTATGTTCATAATTTTTTTTTTATTTATAAATTATTATGTTTATATTTATATATAAATATCATGTAATAATTTTTTCTATATTTATTAAAGTAATTAATTAATCGGGGTAAACATGTGACGAGAAGTTATTATAATATGATTCGACCTTTTAAGTTACGTTAAAGAAGTGGAATCGACAGACGAACACCATACAAACCTTCAACATCAGCAATAGGATCCTTGGGAACCATCCCAAACTTTTTGCTAACTAGCCCTTAGGTCCCATTGAGATTTTGGACCACTTAATCCCCGGACGCTCCCATGATATGGGCATGACAACGTCTAGGAGGCTTTGGATGCTCTCTTGACAAGGCATGCCAGCGTCTAGGGACTATTTTACTTTGTGTTGTGCCAACTTCCTTGGGATTTGAGCCACTTTTTCAGGCCCAAAGCCCAAGTCATTGCCCAAAACTCACTGCAACCTTCTTCAGAATAGAAAGATAACACAGAAATGATGACACAATTGCAATTACTTGAACAAGCCCTTGACTGGACCCCTACTAGCCATGATAGGCATTTCGTCAAACATATCACGAATATTTAATCTACAAGTGTAATTAATAGATCTAAGCATAGGCGTCTCATACTCATCTGAGAATCGCTAAGAAGCATTAATGCCTCAACACATTAGCTTCTATTTCATCCATTTGGTCATAGATGCATTATTTATTCATTTACAAGTGAAAACATGACGAGAGCCATACATAACCATTGTCATAATACATATTCATAACCAGCATAATAGGGACATAAGTACAAAGGAAACAACAACCATCTAATCCACATATAAATCAGTAAAATACTCATAAAATAACAAGGACAAATAACCTCTTATTAATGATGCAAAGACCAACTAGTTGTCGGACTTCCACGAACCATCTGACCGTACACATGGTTGAACCAAAACTCTCTTAAGCCAATCACCCGCATGCCATACTCCAAACATGAATGTGGGATCTCATAAAACACATCAATCCAAGACCATCTAGGGCTTCCAGAGGGAAACTAACTCAACCCATCAAACAATGATTCCACCTCACGGTCGAACATCCCCAAAACCATCATCAGATTGGTCTCTACCCAAGCCTTCCAGGATTCCAGAGCATTTGTTCCAACCAAGGCCTCCAGGACTAGTAACTCAACCCATAACTTATTTCGAGCTTCCAGAACGTTTGTCCAACCAAGGCTTCCGGGACTAATAACTCAACCCACCTAGGGCTTCCAGAGAATTTGTACAACTAAGGCTTCCACGACTAGTAACTCAACCCAATTTGTTACAGGGCTTCCATAGCATTTAACCAACCAAGGCTTCCAGGAACTAGTAACTCAACCCAAGATAAGGAAATATGAGAAGGAACAAAAAAAAGAAGGAAATAAACCCACAATCTCCATGACTATCCGGGAAATGGAAAGGCTAGGAAAATTCACTGTCAATCTAGGAAATCCTCCATGCTAGTGACAGATCATGACCTATAAACCCCCCTATTTATAAAGAACAATAGCTAAGGTTAGAGTTATAAATGGGAACCCTTTTAAATTTTTAGGCTTAGGATAATAATATCTAACTCTAAGAAAATACCTAGCAAAACCTTGCAAAATGAACTAAGGATGAAATCCACATCACAAATCGCACTTTTTCGTGTGACTATCTTAAAACACCTTTAAAAAATTGCGATCTGTAATTAAGTCTCCCGCTGCAATAACCGATGAATCTTGTCATTTCGCAATCGCATTTTTCACTTCGCGAACTTCACAAGAAAATTAGCTATGCCATTAGAATGTTCGTTAGCGATTTGCGAAATGCGATATTGCGATATCTGCAATCGCATTTCGCTTGATGCACCTGGTAGGGCTATACTGTATCCCTTTAAAATATTGTGATGTGCAATTAAGAGTGGTAAAACGTGTGAAATAATTACATTTTAAATACAAAAACGAACGAATTGATAGGTTAATAAATATTTAGCGGCACGAGGAAGTATAATCATTTTCCAAGTTATGGGTAGTTAACATCAAGTATCTCATTAAACCTTTCTCACGATCCAAAGTCATTTTAGAGAAGCTTTCAGTCTTAATTATCTGATACCGTCTGCGCTGATATATCTTGTCTATTTTAGGTAAGCTACAAAAGACATGCCACTAAGAAAGGTTATGCAGAAACAAAGCAAGCAGACCATTGTTGAATCCGAGTTTTCAGAGATGGCTCCTATTTTCGCTGATACAATTTGTGACGCTGTCGAAGACGCAATAACTTGGGAGGTTATATACAACAAGCTAGAGGACAAACGCCCTAAAATCACTGTCACAAGAGCAACAACTGATTCAACAAGGCCTTCAGGATTTCAATATAGAGATGCTTCCTATTCTTTCCTTCACAGGATAGGAGCAAGAGCTAAATCCTCCCTTACACGAATATGATCAGGTGGGTGATTGAAAACCTTATCATTGAAGATATGCAATTCAAGAATTCAAGAATGGAGCTCATAGGGTCGTTCAGAGCACAGGACTTGAAGAAAGTGTACCATATACTTGACCCCTAGGATATCAATGACAACACATTTGTGGCTAGCTTCACAAAGAAGAACCAAGACCCCTTCAAGCTGATTCAGGGTTGGAGAGTGTTGGACAACAAATTCAAATATGACAAATCGGGTATGTATGCTATAGCCTCTTTGGCAAAGCCCTACAACTATGTTATGTAGATTATATGGGCTACCCAATAATACTAAGTTTTCAATAGAATGGATTCCTCTGATTGACGCCTGTGTTAATTCCCACATCATGAATTGGCCCTCCATCCTATCTGATAACCTAACCACCACCATTATTGAATATCGACAAAAGAAAGCTTCCTCTTCAGATAACCTCCCTTCATTCTACTTTAGTGCCTACGTTATGGATGCTATCTGTTTTTGCACAACATTTCCAACCATGGGTTGGAAATGGACCTTACAGGACCCCTACCCAATCCATCTCAGTCATAAACAAATATGGGAATCGCATTACATACCTCACTTCTATAAGATATTTCATGTTGTTGTGTTGCCCCTACATCAAATAATTTTCAATATAAAAGCCCCTAAGTTTTCCCAAGAAGATGCAATAGACCTATTTACTGTCGACAAATATTTCATTGAAGAATGGTTCCCCTATATTAGGGTTTTTGGTATCACAAC
This sequence comes from Pinus taeda, assembly GCA_000404065.3. Classification (NCBI taxonomy): domain Eukaryota; kingdom Viridiplantae; phylum Streptophyta; class Pinopsida; order Pinales; family Pinaceae; genus Pinus; species Pinus taeda. The sequence continues at coordinate 80,051 of APFE030503128.1, read as the reverse complement.
CTATTCACATTTCCTTCCTTTATATGTTTATGATAAATTATTAGCAAGAGAGATTGCCTACAAGACCGTGGGAAAATTCCTGACTAAAGTTCTCAAAGACGGCAAGAAGTCATTATGGCCCTCTTTCCCTATCAAGTATGGTTCTTTTTCTTTAGCAAATTTTGTTCATGCTACTAAAGAGTAAGCACATATGGAAGCCCTCAGACTTCATACATTTCCTAAGAGGCAATTTGATCCAAACAAAGTGGCATACAATGTCACTACTGGGGTAAAGCTCAAGCCATACAACCATGCAGATAATTATTTTGAAGACTTGTTATAGTTAGCTATATCGTTCAAACAAGTGTTCGAATGGGCAAAGGCGAATCTGAATCCTGAAGATTTTCAAAGCTTTCATGAATTCAGAAATGAGAAGCTCCAAGTGATCCCAATGAATTTAGTAAATCTTGACGATAAGCCTACACCAAGTGTCACTAGTGATAGCGAAGGTCCTAGTTCTCGAATAGACTCTCAGGTAAACACTGAGTAGACACCAGACACATGAAAACCTCAAGACACACATAACACAACTAAGTACAGTAGAAATTCAGCTGAGAAACAAGTGATGAGCACCCCGACTACAGAGATCAATTCAGAGGTCAAAGGCAGTAGTTTGGAGCAGGAGTGGGATCAGTTTAATAAAAAATTGCAAGGCACTCCTAAAGTGACAAATACCCAAGAAACAATGGAATGTAAAACTCCTCTGCATGTACATAAGGTTACAAAGCCCAAGTCTATTGGCGAATAGTCCAAGCTTATGGAGGAACAAGTGACAACATCCCAGCATACTGAAATTATCCCTACTCTACCCACATAAGATTGTTTTTTGAAAGTAACTGAAATACATCCACTTGATGTGTTTTATAGCCCTCTCCACAAGTTTGTAGTAACAAGGAAGAGAAAAAGGAGAAGGTTAGACACACCCGAATTCCCACCTAGAAACGAGCCGATGGAAGTTGTTTGGAAGGACATTCCTTTCAATCTGGCTGAAAGCTTGACTAGACTATGATAGTTCAAAGAAGCATATGCATTGGCCACTATGGACAAGGCTACTGAAGTATCTACTTTGTTAAAGGATAAAGAGGATAGGATTTCATAGATCAAACAACAACTCGAAGTAGAGAAAGAAAGCGTAAATAGGCAAGCGGCTGAGCAGCTTGCACAATTGTAGCAAGATATGGAGGTCTTGAAAACAAGCCATGAAGCCGATATGTCGGCCAAAAACATGCAACTCCAAGAAATGCAGCAAGCCATGGAAAGATACAAGGGTATTCCACTACTGAGGAGTTTATTAGAGAGGCACTGAAATAAATTCCCCTCTTGTGAAACAACAGGAGTATTTCTACCAAAAGATGTCGCACATTACTTCCTATCTGACTACTAGCAACAAACTGATAGATAAGGCAATTGACCAGAGAATTGAGCTTAATGATTTAAACTCCAAAATATCTGAGTTCATCGAATGGCAGGAAACAGAAGACGGAAGGAAAGCCAACCTACCTAAGATTGAGGAAACTCATAAAGACATTCTCTTCATGGATTGGGATGCTAGAATCAAACAGGCCGAGCTAGCAGTCGCAAGGGTAGCTGGGATATCAAATAATATCATTAAGGCAGTGAACCACACCCTGTTTGCCACCAATCTCATTAAAAAAGGCAATTTGAAAGAAACGCCCAATTTAAATGCTCTGTATAAAAGCTGGAAAGAAAAGGTGGGGACTCAAAGAGAGGCAATTACAAAATTGACCATGACCGACTGAGAGTCATATTGGTAGTTAATTGTTAAGCCACACAGCCATATTATGACTCTCAACTGTTCCATTCATACGACTCAATGGATGTTGCCACCGCTCACCGATGTGATCTTCACAGGACAACTCAAGACACATTTCAGGGCATCTCCTCAAATTCAACCCATGACCGCTATTTGCAATTTAAAGGAAAAGCTGGAAGACATCATGTCATCCTCTTAGTTATGTTCATTTAGCCTCTGTTTATTTTTGGAATTAGTTACCTTGTCAGGAGCAAGGTTGTTTGAAACCTCCTCAAATTTTGTATAATCTATTTTTTCACATTATTTAGATTAGTATTTATACCCTTCTCATGCATTTAGAGAAGGGTCCAGAATTTTATCAAAAACATTTGCAAAGAATGCACTGTTTTAAGTTTGTGAATGCTTTGGTGAAATTGTGGAACATGATTGTTTCTTTTAGATATCAGACTACTTTCCTTTTTTGATGCACTATTGTATTCTTGGGAGAATTTGATTTGAATAAATAAGTTGGTCTATGTCATTTGTCAAATGAGAAGGACTTCACACATATGGTACTATTATCTTGTATGATTGATTTTGTTTACATTTAATTAGTGACAAAACTTTAATTTCATGAATTGTATGTGAGAGTTATTGTTTCTATTAAGTGTTAACTGCACTTTTCTATGATGCCTAGCTAAAATTGTGATTTTTATATATAACTCATCCTATAAGCGATATATTTTATAAATTTCTTTGACTAACTATTTAATCAAATGAATTATATTTATACGTTATCATCTCTTCTTAGTTGTGTTCAATATTTATTATCACATGCTAAACAGATATCTTTGTAGATCGCATACCACACACAAATACATGGGTTTATTTTAGAATAAGTTAGTTAGAGAATTGCATCATAGAATATGTCATTTAGACTATCATTATTCTATTGCAAACACTCATGAACCACCCACTCTCATCTTAAAATCCACATTGGGAAACTGGTCCCGTTATCCCTAGTCGGAGCCACCACTTTAAATGGAAAAGGAGTTGTCTTAACGTCCGGACTGAGTGGTTATCCCCCATGTTTCAGCAGCAGAATTCTGAGGCTGCAACATTTTGGCTCTAAAAGTAGGGCCTTCAACTATGAATGGCATATAAATATCATTCAAAAAGAATTCATAAGAGTCAAAACCCCTCCACCATTTCTACACCTTCTAAATCGCGTTTAGAATCTCCTGGTTAGAAGTCAGAAGTTGTAAAAACATATCCCTCATCTCCTAAAGTAGTAAGGCAACCACCCTCTCCAGATTGCATTCCCGAGTCTCCTAAAGTTCATTCTTTGATATAGAAATAGGAACAGATATCCATTTCTACCGAGAAACCAGAGAGACCCAAAGTTTCTGAAGAAAGTGTTACCTCCTTATTACAACAAACTGGTGTATTGGCTAGACTACAAAGTGAAAAACTTGGGGTCACCCCTTTTGAATTCCCCATCCCTCCACGACATAGGAAAGTTACTTTGTCAATATATGAATAAGATACGAGTGAGATCACATCACCTTTCCATCCATTCACTTCCCCGTCCATTTCTACTCAATCCACGACTTCTCAACTATCCACTTCTCCAATTAGTACTGCCATTAGTAGTACTAACCCAGTAGTATGTTCTTTTCCATCTATACCTACTTCTGGATCGACCTTCCCATCTTCTCAGTTCCCAACTCAAGTTATGGCCAATCAACCTTAGACAAATCCTGGTGCTATCATAGTTGCAAATCCAAATGCACTACCAGCAAGCCTAGAAAAATGGTTGCCTAAGTACAATCCTGAAAATGCTCTCCCGATCGAAGAACATCTGAATATTTTTATGTAAGCTATGAATCTCAATGGCGTTACACATGAAGATGTTGTAATCAGACTGTTTCCTTATACTTTCCAAGGATCTGTTGGTTCTTGGCATTTTTCCCTTCCAGCAGGTTCAATTAGAGACTCGAATACTTTTCAAGAAGTATTTCTTGAAAAATTTGGTGATGACAGGACCATAGCATCCTTGATCAATGATCTTACTAATTTGAAAGCTAATCCAGATGAAAAAATCAAAGATTTCAACTCCAGATTTGACAAATTGCTAAATAAAATCCCAGCTGCCTCTAAACCTATTGTAGATGTACAAATAGAATGGTATATATCATCTCTTCCTTATAATATTGCAGTTTTTATAGATAGAGCCAATTAGGCTACCCTTGTAGAAAACATGAATGCAGCCTTGTCTGTAGAAAGAAGAATCATAGCTTTGGAAAAGAGAACACAAATAGACGAAAGGAAGTCAAAGAAAGTAACTTTTAAGGATGACTCTAATAAGAAATCTTCAAAATACCCTTCCGATATTGAAGGCCTTCAAAAAGTGTTAAAAACAATGTCTAATGAAATGGTCAAAATCAAAAAACAGGTCGCAGAATCCTCTGCTCCCAAGAAAAATTTTTGATCATTCAAAAGGAACCCTTCTTCTACATCGCAACCCCCAAAAACCATTTCAAATGCTGAGTTTGACCAAGAAGCATAAGAAGATTCACCAAACGAAGAGGAAGCTGAAACGGAAGAAGAAATTGAATTAAATGGAATGTGGGATTTCATCCTCCCAACTGACGAAGAGGCACAAGCAGTGCTAGTGACTACAAGAAGTAAGAACTCTCCTGACATGTCTATCACAAATTAGAAGCAAAAAACTACTACTCCTGCAAAGGAGAAAACAATAGCGAAGAAATATAAGACTAGCCAAACTAATCCTATTCCTCTAGATTCCCCAAATGCCTCAAAAACATTAGTAATCTTAGATACAATGGAATACAATATAGTTGAAGGTATGAAAAATACTAGAGCTAACATCTCATTACATGAGCTCACTAAACTCAAGAAGCAACATAAAATTCTATTAAGAGAATTGAAAGTAGTTCCAACATCTCCTTTTCCATCTGCTGTAGTTACTAAAGCTGCCTACGATATGGGAAAACCTCCCTCATCCTCAAACAAAGAAGATCCTTCAGATCTGGTTCTAATTGGCGATAGGTCTATTTCCCATGTTCCTCCATTTCTTCTCACTTATGAAATTTTCAACAGGAATGTTCATAACTTCCTTGTTGATTCATGATCCTCCTCAAATATAATGCCAAGAGCTGTGTGTACCAAATTGAACATTACACCTCAAAAATTTGCAGTACACATAGTTCAGTTAGATAGGGAAAAAGTAGATGTGCTTGGAGAGATAACATCAGTTTCAATTAGGCTTTCCTCTAATCCAAAAGTTTCACAAATAATTTATATTTTGGTGGCTGATATACCTGAATTTTATGGTTTGATTCTCAGCAGGGATTGGTTTGAAAAGTTGCATGGTTATTTCGCAACTGACTGGTCTCAAATGTGGTTGCCACACAATGTTAAACCAAACCAAATTAGGGTAGACAGAGAGAAATTCATGAAATATACAGTCACTGATCTCGAGGGAAGCAACGAACCTATTTCCTTCACCAATAATATCATTGGAAATTACTCAGCCGAGTCATTTTTGGGATCCTTTAATGCTTAGAGGTCTCCCTTTCTAGATAATGTTGCAGTTTCTCAAATCGAAAATTTTTCATGAACAGATGCTTCCAAATGTATAAATTTAGTAAGTAAAGTTTCAAATAACTCTCTGTTCTGGACTCTCGATTTTTACGGTTCTAAATATGAAGACGGCGCAGGCGCAAGATGCATTTTTATCAACCCGCAAGGAGAGAAAGCTATGCCAGCATGCAGACTTGAATTCCAGTGCAGTAATAATATCACCGAATATGAAGCACTGATCCAAGGACTATATAAAGCCATCGGTCTAAATGTCAAATACCTGCAAGTCTATGGTGATTCTGAAATAATTGTGAAATAGGTGAGAAATACAATTCATTGTGTCTCCGGGCACCTTAAATACTATCAATCGTTAGCTCAGAAATTGACTTCTCATTTTTCTGCTTTTAACATATCTTCAGTCCCTAGATTGCAAAACGCAAATGTTGATTTACTTGCTAATGTGGCATCCAGGCTTATACCCTCAGAATAATTTAGTCTAGTCAAGTTTTCAATAGAGTTAATATTTAGGCCATCTATTCCCAACAATGTAACAAATTGGAGAGTATTCAACAACGATGCAGATATAGTTAATTTCCTTACATCAGAAGGGTCGTATGAAGAACAGATCATAGATGAGCATGATCATGATCTAGAAATCAAACATAACCATGATCAAAACCCAATCCCAATGTTTGTAGTTAAGATGGAAGATCTCTATGATCTAAAGGATAGGTTCAAGAAAATTACCGACTCCAAAACTCAAAGTTTTACTCTAAGATTTGAAATAGTAAACCTAGGGTCAACTGAAAAAACTCAAAATGTCAACCTAGGTTTTGGCCTATCATATGAAGAAAGAATACCATTCATTAGGTTGTTGAAAACATACAAAGGTGTCTTTGCCTGGGATTACGCAGATCTCACGACCTATGATACCTTTATAATTCAACATACCATACGTATGACTTCGAATGAAAAGCCAGTTCAACATAAACTTCTCAAAATTCACCCAAACATTGAGAGTCAAATCAAATATGAATTGAACAAGCTTCTGAAAGCCAAAATAAGCTTCCCTAAGTTACATTCTAAGTGGGTATCGAATATGGTATCCGTAAGGATAAAGAACGGTGATATCAGGATTTGTATTGATTTTAGAAACCTGAATAAAGCTTGTCAAAAAGATAATTTTCCCTTTCCTACTATGGAAAAAATATTGCAATCAGTTGCAGGTTCCGAATTAATGTATTTTCTAGATGGATTCTCAGGATATAACCAAATTCTTGTGCATTCAGATGACATATTAAAGACAACATTAAGGACCAAGTGGGGAACATATGCCTATCAGAAAATGCCTTTCAGACTCATTAATGCTGGTGCCACATTTCAATGTGCTATGGACATTTCCTTTAGAGGTCTAATTAATAAATCAATTGTTATTTACTTGAATGAAATAACAATCTATTATAAAGATAGGAACAATCATTTAAGCGACCTGAAGCACATTTTCGAAAGATGCAAGAAATATGGCATTTCCTTAAATCCCAAAAAATATTATTTTGCTTTAGGAGAAGGCAAACTCCTTGGGTTTATAGTGTCCAAGAAAGGAATTTACATTGATCCTGATAGAGTCCAAGAGATCAAAAAGATTCCCCTCCCACACAACAAAACAACCATGCAATCATTCCTAGGCTAAATAAATTTTGTAAAAATATTTGTTCTAGATTTTTCACAAATTGTCCTACCCCTCAAGCAATGATAAGGAAAAGCGTAGTTTTAAGATGGAACAAGGATGAAAGAGAGTTATTTGAGTTGATTAAAAAAACCATTATTAATGCTCCTTCATTGACAACCCTTGACTTTCTCAAACCTTTTGTATTATATACTTTTTCATCCGATACCTCATATGCATCAGTTTTGACACAACTGAACGATGAAAATATCGAGGCACCCATCTCCTTTTTCAGTTCTAATTTGAAAGGCACCGAATTAAATTATTCAGTTGTTGAGAAACATGAATTTTCTATTTTTAAACTTTGAAACATTTTAGAACTTTTCTTCTTAAATCCCATACAAAGATAGTTCTACCCTACCCTGCAGTAAGACAATTATTGATCCAAAGAGAATTAGGGGAGAAAATAGCTAATTGGGTGACTGCACTTCAAGAATATGATGTAAAAATTGGGCCAGCTAAAATTGTTAGGGGCCAAGGTTTTTGTAGGGTGTTAATAGGAGCTTCCCAGTTGCCACCAGAAGAAGATCAAGGTAATGAAGTGAAGATATTAGAGGTAAGCCTAAATGATACACACTCACAATATGCTAATTTGAAATTTTATCTAAGAAACAGATATGCTCCTATGCATCTTAATTATAAAACAAAGAGAGCTTTAAGATTGAAATCAAATCAGTATGAAGTAGTTAATGATGTATTGTTTAGGAAAAATTATGATTCAGTATGCTAAGATGCCTGGAGAAACCTGAAGCCGAAAAGGTCATGCATGAATTACATGATGGACTAGCTGGAGGACATTTCGAGGGAAATACCATAGCTCACAAAATATTACATGTAGGATATTATTGGCCAACGGTATTTAAAGATGCACATGAATATGAAAGAAAGTGTAAAACTTGTCAAACCACAACCAGAAGAGAAAGAAAGCCAACATTTCCTTTACAACTAGTTAACATCCAACAACCATTCGAACAATTGGGATTAGGCATAATTGGTGAGATTCTTCCTAACTCTTCCAAACAACATAAGTACATCCTTACAGATACTGATTATTTTACAAAGTGGGTAGAAGTTGTCCCATTAAAGATAGCTAATACAAAAAGCATCACAGACTTCATTGATCAATATATAATTACTAGGTTTGGCTTACCCTCAGCTTTAATGTTTAACAATTCATCTTACTTTTTTGGAAATAAAATGGTAGAATTTAGTTTAAAGCGAGGTTTCAAGTTGAAATATTCAGCCAATTATTATCCGCAAGGTAATGGATTAGTAGAATCAACAAACAAGAACCTCATCAGAATTATCAAAAGGACTATTGATCAAAATCACAAGAATTGGCACAAAGCATTAACATTTTATCTATGGGTAGACATAATTACTCAGAAAGCCTCTATTGGTTCTTCTCCTTTTGCTTTAGTTTATGGAAAATAAGTTGTTCTTCCCACAAACATAGCAATCCCATCTCTTTCCCTAGTACAATTCATCGATGAAAACCCTTCTTCTTCTCTCCAAGCTAGACAGTTTCAGATTCTCAAACTTCAAGAAGAATAAGAAAAGGCTAAAGAAATCCACTTCCATCACCAATAGTTAGTCAAATCTTCTTTTGACACAACTTTTGCCAGTCAAAAAACACTTGAAGTAGGTGACTTGGTTTTGAAATGGGACAAAGCACATGAGGAAAAAGGTAGACATACCAAATTCCAAAGACTATGGCTTGGCCCTTTTCAAATCATTGAAAAAATTGGACAATCAACGTTTCTTTTACAAGACTTGTCAGGTAAGAAGGATTCTTTGCTTGTTAATGGGAAAATTTTGAAAAATTACTTTTCTTAGGAGATAACCTCTTCCAATTTTGTAACATATTTCTTTTTAGGAAAATAATGGTTAACTAGTATTTGTTTTTGGCTTTCAAAATAAAATCTTTGACAATATTTCTATTTTTCGCTTTTATAAGAAAGCAAGAGTTAAAATAAATAATTAGGGCATTTGAGTACTAAAGTAAACTTGATTTCTTTGGAAAAAATTGATCTTGCTTAAAACATTTATTCTACGAACAAACTCTTATCTTTATATAGTATGAAGGTTTTGTTATTAGTCAAGAAAATAATCTTTAACTTAGTAAGGACTTTTTGCAGATGAGTATCTTAAAAACTCTATCATTACCACCCAAAATTCTCAAAAGAACCAATGATTCACCCCATCTGTTAAAATTTTCCTTTTTTCAGAGTGTAATTCTAAAATATATAAACTTAAAAGATGAAAAGTCTCATTACGAGCTTGTTTACCATATTCATAGGGAAGTGATTAAACTGATATTGCCAATATTTCATTTCAAATAGGGTAATAGCTACCGATCTCCTCGTTAAGAAGACAAGGGATCTCCTCGAGAGCTAACTTGTCCAGTTTAGTTACAACCAGTGAATGGCATTGTCAATACTAGGTTACCACACCTAGACAATGTCTTTTAAGAAACCAAAAAAGAAAAAGATTACATTCAAAAAAGGAAAAACGGGACAAGGTCCAAGTGAGATTCAAAGCAAGTGAATATCATTTTGAAATTTGAAAATTCATACAGATGGGATAATGCATCATTGTTGGTTAAAAGATAACCCTGTCGCAGTTATGAATGCCTAATGGTATAAGAGGCTCTATTTGTGATAAATGAGTAAACACCAAAAAACTAATTTGCAGAAGACACCTACTATATTACTTTAAATCTTATTATTGGTTTATGTGAACGTTTATATTTTTATCATTACAAGAGAAAATTAATTAAATAAGTAAAGTGAGCAAGTAATGATGATTCTAGAGACATGTTGTTTACCTTATAACTCATGTAATCATTATTCTTATAACTCTAATTACTTTGAAAGTTTTTAGAAATTTAAGAAAACTACTCAAAGATAATTGGTTCTCCCAAGTGAATCGCCAATTGTTGTACTACGAAACAACCCCCCCATTTATAAAGAACAATAGCTAATGTTAGAGTTATAAATGGGGACCCTTTTAAATTTTTAAGCTTAGGATAATTATACCTATGTCTAAGAAAATACCTAGAAAAACATTGCAAAATGAACTAAGGATGAAATCCACATCACAAATCGCAAATCACACTTTTTCGCGTGACTATCTTTAAACACCTTCAAAAAATTGACATCTGCGATTAAGTCTCCTGCTGTGATAACCCGATGAATAGCACCTTGTAATTTCGCAATCGAATTTCGCACTTCGCAAAATTTGTAAAAAACTTAGCTATGGCATTAGAATGTTCGTTAGCGATTTGCGAAATGCGATAATTTGATATCCGTAATCGCATTTCGCTTGATGCATCTAGTAGCACTATATTGTATCCCTTTAAAATATTGCGATGCGTGATTAAGAGCGGTAAAATGTGTGAAATAATTACATTTTAAATACCAAAATGAATGAATTGATAGGTTAATAAATATTTAGTGGCCTAAGGAATGATAATCATTTTCCAAGTTATGGGTAGTTAACATCGAGTATCTCATTAAACCTTTCTCACGATCCAAATTCATTTCAGAGAAGCTTTTAGTCTTAATTATTTGATACCATATGCGTTGATATATCTTATCTATTTCAGGCAAGCTACAAAAGACATGTCACTAAGAAAGGTGACACAGAAGCAGAGCAAGTAGACCATTGTTGAATCTAGGTTTATAGAGATGGCTCCTATTTTCATTGATACAATTTGTGACGCTGCTAGAGGTGCAACAACTTGGGAGGTCATATACAACAGGCCGAAGGATGAATGTCCTAAAATCACTATCACGAGAGAAACAGTTGATTCAACAAGGCCTTCAGGACTTCAATACAGAGATGCTTCCTGTTCTTTCCTTCATAGGATAGGAGCAAGAGCTAAAATCCTCCCATACACGAATATGATTAGGTAAGTGATTGAAAACCTTATCATTGAAGATAGGCAATTCAAGAATTCATGAATGGAGCTCATAGGGTTGTTTAGAGTAGAGGACTTGAAGAAAATGTACCACATACCTCACCCCCAGGATATCTACGACAACACATTTGTGTCTAGCTTCGCAAAGAAGAACTCAGACCCCTTCAAGCTGATTCAGGGTTGGAGAGTGTTGGATAAAAATTCAAATATGAAAAATCGGGTATGTATGGTATAGCCTCTTTGGAAAACCCCTACAACTATGCAACAACTATGTTATGTAGATTATATGGGCTACCCAATAATACTAAGTTTTCAATTGAATGGATTCCTCTGATTGATGCCTATGTTAATTCACACATCATGAATTGGACCTCCATCCTATCTGATAACCTAGCCACCACCATTACCAAATATCGACAAAAGAAAGCCTCCTCTTCAGATAACCTCCCTCCATTCTACTTTAGTGCCTACATTATGGATGCTATCTATTTTTGCACGACATTTCCAACCATGGGTTGGAAATGGATCTTATAGGACCCCTACCCAATCCATCTTGCATTACAAACCTCACTTCTATAAGGTATTTCATGTTGTTGTGTTGCCCCTACATCAAATAATTTTCAATAAGAACTCTCCTAGGTTTTCCCAAGAAGCAGCAACAAACCTATTTACTGTCGGAAAATATTTCATTGAAGAATGGTTCCCCTACATTAGGGCTTTTGATAACACAACCAATTCACATGTCCTTCCTTTATATCATTTTGATAATTTATTAGCAAGAGAGATTGCCGACCAGATTGTGGGAAAAGACCTGACTAACTTTCTCAAAGACGGTAAGAAGTCATTATGGCCCTCTTTCCCTGTCAAGTGTGGTTCTTTTGCTTTAGCAAATTTTGTTCATGCTACAAAAGAGTTAGAACACATTGAAGCACTTAGACTTCATACATTTCCTAAGAGGCAATTTGATCCAAACAAAGTGGCATACAATGTCACTACTGGAGTAAAACCCAAGCCATACAACCATGAAGATAATTATTTTGAAGACTTTTTATATTCAGCCATATCCTTCAAACAAGCGTTCGAATGGGAAAAGGCGAATCTGAAACTTGAATATTTTCAAAGCTTTCAGGAATTCAGAAATGAGAAACTCTAAGTGATCCTAATGCATTTATTAAAGCCTAAGATTTGGCCTACACCAAGTGTCACTGATGATAGCAAAGGTCCTAGTTCTCGAATAGACTCTCAGGTAAACATTGAGTAGACACCAAACATAGGAAAACCTCAAGACACAGATAACACAATTGAGTCAAGTAGAAAGTCAGCTGAGAAACAAGTGATGAGCACCCCGACTACAGAGATCAGTTCAGAGGTCAAAGGAAATAGTTTGGAGCAGCAGTGGGATCGATTTAATCAGAAATTGCAAGTCACTTCTAAAGTGAAAAATACCCAAGAAACAATGGAATGTAAAACTCCTCTGCATGTTTATAAAGACATAGAGTCCAAGTCTATCAGTGAACAATCCAAGCTTATGGAGGAACAAGTGACAACATCCCAGCATACTGAAATTATCCCTACTCTGCCCACATCAGAAATTGTTTTGAAAGTAACTGAAATACCTCCACTTGATGTGTTCTATAGCCCTCTCTACAGGTTTGTAGTAAGAAGGAAGAGAAAAAGGAGAAGGGTAGACACACCCGAATTCCCACCTAGAAACGAGCCGATGGACATTGTTTGGAAGGACATTCCTTTCAATCCGGCTGAAAACTTGACTAGACTATCACAGTTCATAGAAGCATATGCATCAACCACTATGGACAAGGCTACTGAAGTCTCTACTTTGTTAAAGGATAAAGAGGATAGCTTTGCATAGTTCAAACAACAACTCAAAGCAGAGAAAGCAAGCGTAAATAGGCAAGCAACTGAGCAGTTCACACAATTTTAGAAAGACATGGAGGTCCTGAAAAGAAGCCATAAAGCCGATATGTCAGCCAAAAACATGCAACTCCAAGAAATGCAGCAAGCCATGGAAAGTTACAAGGGTGTTCCACTATTGAGGAGTTTATTAGGGAGGTACCGGAATTAAATTCCCTTCTCATGAAACAACATGAGTATTTCTACCAAAAGATGTCACACATTACTTCCTATCTAACTACTAGCAACCAGCTGACAGATAAGGCAATTGACCAGAGAACTGAGTTTAACGATTTAAACTCCAGAATCTCTGAGTTCATCGAATGGCGGGAAAAAGAAGACGGAAGGAAAGCCAACCTACCTAAGATTAAGGAAACTCATAAAGACATTTTCTTCATGGATTGGGATGCAAGAATCAAACAGGCCAAGCTAGCAGTCACAAGGGTAGCCTGGGTATCAAAGAATATCATTAAGGCAGTGAAACACACCCTATTTGCCACCAATCTCATTAAAGAAGGCAATCTAAAAGAAATGCCCGATTTAAATGATCTGTATAAAAGTTGGCAAAAAAAGGTGGGGATTCAAAGAGAGGCAATTACAAAATTGACCATGACCGATTGGGAGTCGTATTGGCAGTTAACTGTTAAGCCACATAGCCAGATTATGACTCTCAACTATTCCAGTCATATGACTAAACAGATGCTGCCACTGCTGCGATATTCACAGGACAACTCAGGACAAATTTCGGGGCACCTCAAATTCAACCGATGATCGATATTTGCGATTTAAAGGACAAGCTGTCAGAGAGCAAGTCATCCTCTTTGTTTTGTTCATTTAGCCTTTGTTTATTTTTGGAATTAGTTACCTAGTTAGGAGGAAGGTTGTTTGAAACCTCCTCAAATTTTGTACAATCTATTTTTACACATTATTTAGAATAGTATTTATACCCTTCTCATGCATTTAGAGAAGGGTCCAAAATTTTATCAAAAACATTTGCAAAGAATGCACTATTGTAAGTTTGTGAATGCTTTGATGAAATTATGGAACATGATCGTTTCTTTTAGATATCAAACTACTTTCCTTTGTTGATGTAGTATTGAATTCTTGGGAGACAATTTGATTTGAAGAAAGAAGTTGGTCTATGTCATTTGTCAAATGAGCAGGACTTCACACATATGATACTATTATCTTGTATGATTGATTCTGTTTACATTTAATTAGTGGAAAAACTTTACTTTCATGAATTGTATGTGAAATTTATTATCTCTGTTAAGTGTTAATTGCACTTTTGTATGATGCCTAGCTAAAATTGTGATTTTCATATATAGCCCATCCTATATGCAATATATTTTATAATTTTCTTTGACTAACTATTTAATAAAAGGAATTATCTTTATACGTTATCATCCCTGCTTAGTTATGTTCAATATTTATTATCACATGCTAAACATATGTCTTTGTAGATCACGTACCACAGACAAATACCCAGGTTTAGATTATAATAAGTTAGTTAGAGAATTGTATCATAGAATAGGTCATTTAAACTATCATTATTCTATTGCAAACACTCATGAACCACCCACTCTCATCTTAAAACCCACATTGGGAAACTGGTCCCATTATCCCCAGTCAAATCCACCACTTTAAATGGAAAAGGAGTTGTCTTAATGTTCAGACCGGGTGGTTATCCTCCATGTTTTGGTAGCAGAATTCTGAGGCCACAACACATGCATACCAAAACTAGTGAGGAAAACTACATGCAACTCAGTACCTACAAGTAAAATTCATTGTATTTGTTGATCCCGATGTCCTCTTGCACTTTCCTGCTCTCCCTTTTCCTTCTTGCTCAAAAAATCCAAGTATGCCACACTCTCCAAGAGTGCTCCAAGAAAACTCTAAGTATCCAAGTGTATGAGAGAGAATAGAGAGAGCTCCAAAACTGAACTGACCAAGCTTACCCATTGATCCTCATAAGCCTTTTTATGAACGATTCCTCTATTTTCTTCATTTTCCATTATTTTCCTTCATTTTCCTCCTCACATGCAACATGTGATCTTTCACCTCCCTTTTCTCCTCATTTCCTTTATTTTCATAAATAAATGTCAATTAAATGCCTCTTTGTCTTTTCAAAAACTTTTCCATTACCTTTGCCAATTTCCTTAGCCATAATAAATCGAATGAACACCCACTAGGATATTTTCCCCACCATTCATCTTGGAATACGTGTCCCATGACTGTGGTCTTATATATTTTTACATGAATTTTTAGCCATGACTCTTACATATTAGTTAAAATTTTACATTTAAATTAAATTTTTATATTGATGTTAATGTCAATTTAAGTGTCAACACCTACTTTAAAGACCAAAATTCTAATCTCATTAGAACAAACAACTAAATATCTTATAATGAAATCAACATACCTTAGCAATAAAGCATGTGGTCATGTTGATCTAGATTCTCTAAGCTATTGGAATTAACCAAAATATTTTACTTTTGTGATGTTAGCATAATTGCATGTGAAAGAGTATGAAAAAATCACATGTGAATATTTTAAAGAAGAATAAACATAAAGGAAACCATCAAATCGAAGGACACACGCAACTTGATAATGGAGTTCACCCAATGTGGGTTACATCTCCGGGACTCATGTCAAGAGTGGGGAGGTTGCTTCATTAATTGATGCAAGATGATGATGAGTACATGATGCATTATTTGTTAATACAAAGAAGAACTTCCTCAACTAGAGTGGCATGTCTCTCCACAAGACATTCTCCTATAAGAATTCTCACTCATAAAATCTTTCCATCATCATGACAAAATATCAAACTCTCACATGAAGTGTTATGCTCTTAATCTGTGAGAAAGTCTAGAATACCAACTATGTGAAGAAATACAACATAGAACATAGAACAAAATGAGAAATACAACAAGTATTTTACTATTCAGAGATGAAAGCAATGTTCACTTGCCTCTTCAAGGGGGATACCTCCAGTAGAGCAGAGCTCGATTACAAAATAAGATTCGATATTTCTCAATGGGGAGTCTTTAGCCTCTATATAGGATTCATACATACAATACCATAGGTCATTACCATGGTTCTATCAATACGATATATATAATACAGTGGCTCATTTGCAATTAATTGTGGTCCCTTTCTTAAATCTGGGTCAACCACTTACAATTATTAATACAAGCTTTATTGACTCTTTAACTAACTATGACTATGACTCGACCTTATTGGGTTTATTACATAAATAAAGGGGTTAGAGTTGGACCCTAACATGCCCTCCCCCATCAAAAGGAGCCTTGTCCTCAAGGCTGAAGCTACGGAAACTGCTGAAGAATAGTGGCTGGTTCCCAGGTCACATCTTTTGGAGAGGTGTCTTTCCACTTGACGAGGACTTCCTTGATCGTGTGGTTGCGCATATGTCTTTCATGAATATTGAGGACCTGTTTAGGTTGGAGTGAGAGGGAACCTTCCTCATCCAATTCGGGTAGACTTGTTTGAATTCTGTAATTGTTCTCCACCATTTTCTTGAGGCATGATACATGGAAGATTGGATGGATTTTTGAAGTTGGTGGTAAGGCCAGCTTGTAGGCTACTACTCCAATGCGCTGAATTATTTGATAAGGTCCATAGAATTTGGGAGATCATTTCTAGAAGCCATTTTATTTGAGAGATTTTTTTCTTATATGGTTGTAGCCATAGGAATACCTGATCCCCTTGTTGAAATGTGTGCTCTGAACGATGATGGTCTACCTATTGCTTCATTTGATTCTAAGCTTGATGGAGATTCTCTTTGAGATAAGCTATCATGGCGGCACGGTTCTGTAGGAGTTTATCAACTGCTTGCACCTTAGAGCATCAAGGGATATAATAAATAGGTGAAGGTGGGATTTGGCCATACACTGCTTCATATGGAGTCATCTTGGTGGCTTCATGATGGTTAGTATTATACCACCATTCATCTAAAGGTAGCCATTGTACCCATTGATGCTGCTTTTTTGAAGTGAAGCACCTTAGGTATGTCTCTAAACATTTGTTGATTGCTTTAGTTTGACCATCAGTTTGGGGATGATAGGCAGTACTTAGTTGGAGTTGTGTGCCTTGTAGCTTGAAAAGTTCTTGTCAAAATTTGTTGGTGAAAGTCAGGTCATGATCAGACACAATGGAAGTTGACATGCCATGAAGTTTGAAGATACGGTCCATGAAAGCTTGAGCCACCAAAGTGGGGGTAAATGGGTGGGGTAGAGCGCAAAAATGAGCATATTTAGAAAGTCTTTCCACAACCACCATGATGACTAATTTGTTGCCTGACTTTGGTAGACCAGTAATGAAATCCATAGAAACATTCGTCCAGGTGGAGGTAGGGATTGGCAATGGTTGTAAGGTTCCTAGTGACTTGACTATTTCTCCTTTATGGCGTTGATACGCATCCAATTTAGCTACAAAGGTAAGAATGTCATTCTTCATGCCCATCCAAAAGAAAGAAGGATGAGTGTGAGCATAAGTATTTTGAAAGCCCGCATGCCCAACAGTGGGAGATGAGTGCGATTCTACCAAAATGCGAGTTTTGAGGGTGGATGTTTGTGATATCACTACTTGATCCTTGTAGCGAAGAATCTCATCTTTCCAAGAGTAGCCAACTGAGTAATTAGGATCTTCTCTCAAGTTATTAATGAGTTGGGAGGGAGAGGGGTGTCAAAACCATTCCTTACGGGCTTCTTCAATCCAATCTGGTATGGGAAGAGAGATTGATAGCAGGGTGCTTTCATCCTCAAATTGGCACGATAAAGTGTCTTGTCACGCCCTTTCTTGTAAATTATCTCATAATCATATCCCAACATTTTGGCCAACCATTTGTTTTGTCGTGGCGATGATAGACATTTTTCCAAAAAATATTTGAGGCTTTGATGATCTGTTTGAATTTGGAAATGCCAGCCCAATAAGTATGGTCACTAGGTATCTACTGCATGTAAGATGGCCATCATCTCTTTCTCATAGGTAGATCGTCCTAGATGTTTCCCACTCATTTTTTGGTTGGTGAAAGCCAAGGGTAAACCTTCCTGCATTAAGGCCGCACCAATACCAGTACCTAAATCATCACATTCGATCACAAAATATTTGGTGAGATCGGGTAGTGCCAATACTGGAGTGGAACACATAGCCTATTTGAGAGCCACAAATCCCTGTTGTGCTACATCAGTCCAGAGGAATGAATTTTTCTTGAGAAGGTTAGCGTGGGGTCTAGCAATGTGACCATAATTGCGGACAAATTTGTGATAGTAGCCAGTGGGACCCAAGAATCCCCTCATACTCTTCAAGGATTTTGGTTTGGGCTAATCTTGCATTACCTATATCTTTTTGGGATCAACCCTAACACCTTCATGGCCCACAACGTGTACCAAATACTCAACTTCTTCCACGCCAAAAGAGCACTTGGACAATTTCACAAATAATTTGTGATTCTGGAGCAGTTGCAAGATCAGGTCTACATGATGGAGATGTTTTTCTGAGGTTAGGCTATAGATGAGAATGTCATCGAATAACACGAGGACAAACTTTTAGAGATATGGTTTGAGCAAGTGATTCATGAGGCTCTGAAAAGTGGATGGAGCATTACAGAGACCAAATGGCATGACCAATAATTCATAATGGCCTTCATGAGTGTGGAAAGAAGTCTTGGGAATGTCTACTTCTTTAATGCAGATTTGGTGATAGCCAAAGCAAAGATCTAGCTTGGTAAAGAATTGAGCACCATGTAGTTCATCAAGCAGATCATCAACAACCGAGATAGGGAATTTGTCTTTGACAGTTAGCTTGTTGAGGGCCCGAAAGTCTAGACACATGCATCATTCGCCATCTTTCTTGAGTGCCATGACCACTGGTGATGAATAAGGGTTGATGCTAGGATGAATAACACCTGCTTCCAGGAGTTCCTTAATGATTTTTTCAATTTCATTCTTTTGGGTGAAAGGATATTGATATGGGCACACAATAGGTGGTTGGGCTTGTGGGACCAAAGTGATGTTATGATCATGTTCCCCTCTAGAGGGTGGAAGCTCTTTAGGTTTTTCAAATACCGGCCAGTGGTGGTTTAAGACTTGTTGCATCTTAGGATGAATATGAAGAGTAGTGGGTTCTCTGGCCTGGATGGAATTAAAATGGGTGATAACTCCATGATGGCTCTTTTTCAACAACTTTTCGATTCGATGCAAGTTGATGATAGAAGGAGAACCTATCTGGAGTCCACAGAGGGTATGCATGTGGTCATTCTTCTTAAAGCTCATATATAACTCCTAGAAATCCATTGTGATTGGCCCTAGTGCACGAACCCATTCAGCACTCGAGACAATGTCACAACCGCACATGTTAATCGCAAACATGTTGGTCTTTAGGTGGTAGTCTCCCATCTGAAGTTTAATATTTTCGCAATGGCCTTCACGTTTCATTGTCCCCCCATCAGGAATCAGGACCTGGAAATTAGAGAATTCTCTTACAAAACAATGAAAAGCTTCAGGGACTCATTGATGGATAAAGTTATGAGTGCTTCCAATATCAATCAATACTACTATGGAGAGATGTTTAATAAAACCATTGATTTTGAGATTTTGGGGCGTGCAAATTCCCACCAAAGCATGTAGCGAGATAACTGGTTCCTCTGGCGTAGATGTGAGCTCATTGTCCTATTGGGTTTTCTCAATTTCGTTCTCTGGTCCCCCAAGGGGTAGGGCTTCCTAACATGAGCTGTGATCAGTAACATCAATTTGAAAGAATTTTGGTTCCTTGAATTTATGGCCCGAGGAGTATTTGTCATCACAGTAGTAGCACAATCCTTGTTTTCTTCTTTCAGCCATTTCTGCTGGAGACACCTTTTGAACCTTAAGTGTTTGGGTAAGGCCTGGAGGCTGGGTGGGGCATCCCTTGACTATGAAATTTGGACAAGAAGACTAAGCAACTAAAGCATGTTCCACTTTGATAGCATTTGTGCAAGCGTCTATCCATGTAGGTGGGTGGTGCATCTGGACATGAGCTTGGATGGCTTCTTTGAGACCACTTATAAAACATTCCAAGTAGAATTCATCTCCTAGACCTTCTATGCGGATGGCCAATGTCTCAAAGGATATAATGTAGTATTTTACTGTGTCTATCTGTCGGAGCTTAGTAAGATGACCCAAAAAATTAGATTCTCTCTCAAAGTGGTCACAAAGATATTTTGAGAACACCTGCCAAGATATGTTCCTGGGATAGCATTTATGATGCCACTGCCACCATTGCCATCTCTCTTGGTCCAAGTAACAGGCTCCCACATGTAGTTTAGTTTGATCATCTTGGATATCATTTAGAATGAAATATTGTTCCATTTGTGTTACCCATACTGCCGAATTAGAGCCATCAAATTTATACATGTCCGGATTGGGTGGCCGAGGGTGGGAATGTTGGTGGTTTCCATGGAAGTGAATATGATGGCTAAATTCTCCTTCAAGGTCTTCATTAATACTGTTACACTGAAATTTGTCACCATGACTATCTGCAGTTAATATGGCTCCATCAATAGTCATATTATCCTCCTTGTCAAGCCTTATACCTCTGCTCTCCATGTCAAACTTCAAAAAAGAGAGAAAGTCATTAAAAAACATGTTTATCTCTGGGTACGCAGGTTCTCTCTACCTTGCCTGCGTGTACGCATCCCAAAATCATTGTACCTGCGTACTTGTACGCTCTGTAAGCCAAAGGATGGGTGCGTACCCCTGTAAAGGTCAAAAGGCGCGAGTTTCATCTTAAAATAGTTACTTGTGGTCACTTCTAGAGCCTTCTAGAAGAGTGTTTGACGTGTATTGAGCGCCTCCAGATGGTTCATGCATCCCTATGATAGAGGAACTTATCCCATCAAGAGAGGAGCTACCCCATCCAAAAGAGGGAGTATCCCATTGATGTTGGAACTTAATAACTTCCTCTAGAACACTATAAATACAGGCATTGGGCCAGAGGAGGGAAGGTTGAAAGCTGAACATTCCAAAGGGTAGATGCTGCTGGAATTAGGACTTCCTTGTAGAAGCTTGTGAGGAGAGATTACATCCTTTCTTGTTTCATTTGGAAGTGGGTGAGCTTGTCAAAGTAGAGGAAAACTCTTGCTGGACCCTGGGAGGAACTTGCACAACAGCAAGGCTCAGGTTGTAATGGTTTCTTTTTTGTTTAATACAAATAAGTCCATTCTTCTCAATGATTTGTTGTTAATGAATTGTTTCATATACTCCTTGGTCTATATGTTGAATATGCTTTGTTTTATGGAATATTCAGGTGTTATGTAATCGTTTGATTGTTAGTGTATGCTGGTTTCAAAGTGAAGGAGGAGCTCATCCGGATCAGCGAGGCTGGACTGCTACAACGAACGTTGGACTTGAGGTAGGATCGAAAAACACTTGGTTTCTCATAGAATGATGTATGTTTAGAGAAGGATTGCTCTTAATTGTCTTGTTTGTCACTAGAGAGTCTTAGACTCCTAGGGAGGTTAGTTTTGTCCGTAAAAATAACTCTTTCTGCATGACAAATTGGCGACTCCACTGGGGAATCCATTGATGTGTTTGTTTTTTCCTTTGAGTATTACTTTGATCTGAAAAGAGTCTTGTTTCTTTTGTTTTTTGATTGATTGACTGTGTTTTTGGGTGGGTTAGCTTAGAGTCGAGTTAGAATTTAGTTTTTCTTCATTTTGCAGTTGTACGCACCCTTTGAGTTAGACACAGTGCGTACCTCTACGCACTGTATCTTTGTACACAGAGCGTGCACACACCTGGTTAAACAGGCTGCCTGCGTACCCTGTTAAAATTAAGAAAATTCCAATTTTATCCATTTTTTTCCCTTTAGATTTTGTTTTTCCTAGTCTTTACTGCCCAGATCCACTGGTTGTCTGTCAAAAATATTCACCTGCACTTGTCCCATTAGTATCGAAAGTTTTAGTGAAATTCATTGAAGTTTTAGCATTAGGGTTTTGGTTTTTGTATTGGTCCTGTAGTGACTTTGGATTTAGAAGTTGTGGAACCTTAGATATCTCTAGTTTTGTCAGTCTTCTTAGGAGTCGGACCAATCGTAAAGTCTACCCGCGTGAGCGAACTACCTTTGTGTTGCCCTCTTTGCGAAATTTCAATATAGCTTGCTCATTTAAAGTTGTGAATTTCATTTTCAAAAAGAAAAAAAAGAGATTGAGTTTTTGTTTTGATTAGTTTGTGATTCTGCATAAACTAGTCCTTGGATTAATCATTGCCAAGTAAAACATCCCGGAATCATCCTAGTAAGCTTTTGCTTCTTAGATTAACTTGTTAGTGAAAGATTAGGTAAATTTCCTTTGATTTGCTTTTGAGTGATTTTTCATAGATTTTCATAGATCTTGAAATAGCTTTGATTAAGTTAGTTTTGCATGCTTTTATTAAATAGGAAAATATCAACGATCTCATTTGCAACGTTTGCTTTAGAATAGCATTTGACGTCTTTGAAAGAGAAAGGAATTTTTTCGTGAAGTAAAGAGTGGTCATGTTTTGTGCGCTTTGAAAGATAAAGAGAATTGTTTCTTTGATTGTCTTTTGAGAAAGTTGTTTCTATTGAAAAGATTGCATTCTCTCAACTCTCTTAATTAGAACTTTCATTGAAAAGAAGAAATTATCAAATCATCTTAGGTGCATCTTTTTAGAGAATTGGAGTCGAGTCTATACACCATCAAGTTTCATCTCCATTACCTTTGTCTTAAAGAACAACCATTAAAATCAACGCTTAAAGTAAAATTAACTTACAAATTTTTATTTTTCTAGGGCTTTGAAGCACCAACATAGATCAGGCTAATGTCTTGGAGTAGGTGAGTAATTAACTCTCCAAGACTATTAAATCAAACAAATAGCTTATCTTGTGATAGAATAAATCCAGCTGTTACATTTATATTCTGGGAAAGCTCCTCTTAAAGGAGAAGCACGAGCTCGTGTCCGAACCAGTGAGGGGATCAATCCTCCCTCGTTGGGAACGACGCCAGACACGCACGTATTATAAACGGTAAACCTCATATTATTGTTGAGGAGCCAGGGGTCACTTATC